>APFE030421854.1:63380-85379 GCA_000404065.3 Pinus taeda | reverse complement strand
TCAAATATATCTGACCAACTAAATAGCCAACACACCAACATTTACTTCTGCATTCATTTCTCTCATTTACTTCTCCTGTAAAGTAGGTGAATGAAGTTATTGCGGGATATTTTTCCATAAGATATTTTGCAACTCCTTTTTTTGTATAAATACCTCCCCATGAGATGTATTCAAGGTTGGTGACATCTCTTCTGGACTGCGTTGTAACTCTGTGGATTTTTTAATACAAAAGTTGTTGAAGTTCACTGTTGCTGCACCATCTGAATGTGGATTTGATGTTCTGGGTCCTGCTACAGAATTCTTGTGCCTTTCTATGGATCAATAAGTTATTCTAACCTGTGTTTTATATTCTTTGTGCTTGCAAATTTCATATGTGTTTCATAATCTTAGTAACGGAGAAAAAGAATAGCCCAGAATTTGTTTAAATACACTCTGTGTTCAGTCTCTATTATTACTTATGTTTTCTTCAGAGTTAGCATAAACATGAATTCTTAGTTACTCCTGTTTCCACTAATTCTTTCACTTTGAATATTAATAAGGAATTCTTCACTGCTCCTTGAGAATACTCATGCATTTTACCTCTGCCAACATGATGATGGATTCTTAACTGCCCCTCACCCACTGGCTTTCATTCCATCTATTTCCAGATCATAAGATTGCTCCAAAATTGATTACCTTGCTCTGTACTATCACCTTTGGTCAAAGAAATCATATTGAGATGTTCACCCTCATAGACTCCATTAGCCCAATGGAATAAACTGTTGATAATTGCATCCTAGTTCTGTTCAAGATCACCATCCAACAAACTTAAAACAAAACCCTGTACATCATAACTAGCCTAAAATACTTCAAATAAAGCTAAATTATAAAGAGAGAGCCCTCTCCGGGTGCAGATTTGCTAGAAACTGTATCTAAAATATTGGTTAGTGGTTACCTCGGTCATATTCCCTTTTCTCACAAGTTTTGGGGAACAACATGAGTGATAATAGGACCTATTGGCCAAGTGAAGAGCCACGTTGCTAGCCAATCTAGCAAAGGTGAATAAGGTAGTCCTCAAGGACTAGTTAGTAACGTCTCTAATATTGATCTTGCCATCCCTGCTCGGCCGAGATCCATCTCTACAATATCGGCAAATGTAATCCCTCACGGATTTGCCCCCACGGGCGTAACATGATAGTGAGAGAGGGGCACCATGCCTCGATAAACTAGTCAAAAAGTAGACATCCTCAATAGTCAAAGGGATGGGTTTACCTCTAATCTGGAACACTTGGTTGGTAGGATCCCGGGCATCAAGAAGAACTTGATTTCTTGCCTCGTGCTAGATATGCGAAAGAACTTGAGCAAGCCACAGTTCCGCAATGTAGTTACCATACCCGGGTCATGTAAGGAAATTATATCCTCCTCTTCATGCTCGCGTTCATGCCATGTAACAACCATCTTGCTCTGATGAATCTCTGAAAAAAGAACAAGAGAAGAATTAGGATCTTGATTTGGGAAAAAAGGGGCAAAAATTCCATAAAAAATCAGTGCATAACCTTTCCTCCTTACGCCCATCGCACCCTAGCTGTGTACTGGGTGAGATGCATACTGACTGGCCAATGGCCAGCTCAGTATGCATCGCACCTTTCAATGTGTACTAGGTGCAATGGGGAGAGAATGAAATGTTCAAACCCTAGGGGCTTAGAAAAGTAGGAAAACATGGTTAGAATCAGAAAAGGAAAGAATGCAATTGAAGAGCTCAGGTTTAGCTCCTACTTGGTCCAGATAGTGCCGAAAATCGTCCATAGAATCTCTCGAAATTAGCTGATGAAAATCAAGGGGGAAAAGCACCTCCAGAGCTCCAACAATCCCAAATTTGAATGAAATGGTAAAATGAGAGGTAAAAACTACTTTTATGTTATTGCACATGTAATTCAAGTATAGTTTTTTACTTATTTTCAAGCATGTATGCACATTTCTAATCAGTTTGATGGACCAATTGAATAGGTAGTATGGCCGTCAAGAGAACATAGTGTTAATGGTGAATCGAACATCTTTGACTATTATCACGAGCAGTTTTACGTGAAGCTCAAGCTCATTAAAAAATAAACCTAGCAATGAGCGTATGTTCCCCTAGAGTTCAAGCTCATTAAAAAATGAACCAACCTTTGGTAAATAACGATTGCGATCGCATAATTATCAGCTTTTAAACCTTGGCCTTGTTCTTACCATCACCTCCACTCTTTTAGCTGATCATATTCCTCCATTTGGTTGTTTACCCCTTTTGAGGAACAACTACGATAAGTGATTCTATTAGCCACCTTCTTTACACTCCCATGATTGAAAAAGTTCCAAGCCTTACTTGGAACCAGCTGCTTCCCGGAAATATCACTCGTTCCTCAAAAAATGAGTCTCCTTTAAGCTCTTTTCATATGACTTGTAAAATATGAAAAGATTGCCAAGCAATTGGCCTCTCTAGCTCGTTAAAGGGATCGGAAGTGCTATCCCTCCTCTAGATTTTAATATTTTTTGACCTGAGGGATCATTGCACAAAAAGATCGGGTGCTTGTCATGTTCGGCTCGTTAAAACTATCAAAAAGTCATCCCTTTCATATTACTTTATACTTTTTCAGACTTAAGGGATTATATTACAAAAAAGGATTATTGGAGTTGCCTTTCCGTCTCTTTTTAGACTCTCTAAAATTGAAAAGGACTGAGTTATCTTTGTCGCTAAACTCATTAAAAAATAGTGACAAACTTGTCCATGCATACAAGAGTGAGTTTCACTGTCTCTAGGCTCGTTAAAACATAGCGACAGGTTTTCCCAAAGGGAAAATTATAAAACAAGCACATGTTATCCTTGTCAAGCTTGACAACAATAAAGAGGTACTGGTTAGAAATGACTAGGGAAAAATCTGGAAGAAAACTTGAAGAAAATTTAGTGGTAGCAGGTCATTCTTGAACATGACACTTTCACTGCATCACCATGATTGAGTCAGTTTGGGTTATTTCATTCACCAGTCATATCACCATTGGTCCTCTGTACTATCCATTTTTGGGGTTAACGCTACCAATCCATTTCAGTGTTGCCGATATATTCAAGAGAAATCACTCAGAGAATTCACCAACCCAGCTTACACCTCATCCACTGCAATACCTTTACTCTCCATTCTTTCATGACCACCACCCTGAACCTTGTATCATCAGATTGTTTTCACCTCCACAATATTATTTGCTCCATTCCATGTCGTAGATGTGGGATTCATTAAGGCCCTCCTACGACAGGTCACTTCTTGTCGACATTAGTTCATTATCAAAGAAGTTGACTTAGGAACAACCCTTTTAGTACTTTGAAGCTTGCATGCCTCAGTGGCAAGTTTCTCACTTCCGGTGGCAGGTTTACATCAATGGCCTTCGACTACAAGATTTTATGTGGTGTTCAACATCAGCTCCTGTATTCACACCATGTGAATTGTACTATAGAACCTTGAGGGTCATCATCATCATCGGTGATTCCTCTTGTGCTGTTTAACAACTTACATCATTGGCTAGTAATCAGGCATTGTCTTTCCATGTTCAACATCAGAACATATTTTCACATGGATCGACTTGTACTTTGGGTGAAGATTGGATGAGTTTGAAGACCCTAGATCTAGTTTCATCCATCTGGGCTACGATATATTCAAGAAAATGAAGACATCAAATGTACATCATAGCTGAACATATAATCATCCAAGCTAAGGGATGATGGCTCTACCAGAGTCATTAGACTTCCACACAAATGATTGTCTATCCTACCTACATGAAAATGACTTTATAAATCTGAGCATGGGAATGCCCACCTTAGCTATATCATGAAAATATTATGAAGATAATTTATTGTATTGTATCTTATTACAGGTCACCTTCTAGTTCGAAAAACTTCGGATCCTCATGATAAAGCATTTCACCCGACATCAGAAGATTTATGACGTCATGCTTTCGGGGGTAACTGTTATAGACATATTTGGGCACTGTAACCCCAATCTCATATGTCCATCAGCCAAGGGATTCTAAGCCCCTAAAAGTGTTTTTTCATACCCTAAAGGAACAAGGTCAACTGATTACATCATCTCCCAAAAGTTCTCCATGAAAAACTACTCAGAACTGGTCAAAATTGGACCATACAGACTGCTGAGTGCTAAGGGTATGATGCATCTGACCTACTACATGTAAAAAGTGCGATGCATACTAAAAATCCCTTATGTAGGGTGCATTGAGCGAGAGTAGACAAATGGCAGAGGCAATTGGCTAAGTGGAAACTAAGAGAATCTTTTAGAAATTGCACATTTAACACTTGGCTCTCTGAATTTGCCCAGGGATGAGTAAGAGATCATGAAATCTCCAAGTGGAACCAAGAACTATCAGAGAAATGACACTAATCAAAATCCCAGAAGCTGACTCACCCACTTGCAACTATCTATATATGGATCCCTCATCGTAGAGATCTAGAGGCTGGAATTTGGTATTTTCTAAGGAAGTCCTATTGGTTTCTCTGTGAAACATCATAGTGTTGGGTGATCTAGCTTTTCATGAGGCGAAGAGGGCTTTTATGCTGGGAGGATGGCGCTGGGTCAGACCAATGGGTTGTAATCCTCTCTTCTACTACTTCTATCAATAAAGCTATTTGAGTTTTCCTCCATATTCTTGTATATCTCTGAATCTTGTATTGATATATGCATTTGTATGGTTAATATACATCTGATCCTATATTATTTATGGTTATAGATCTCTATTCTTTGATAGTATTATGTTTCTTTGACTCTACAAGTGTTCTTTGAAGTGGGACAAGTAAAGAAGAAGTGGTGAAGCTCTGTTAAAGGAGAGAGGAAACAAGCAAGGAGCTAAGCGAAAGACTGAGGTTGGTGCTCTCTTCTTCTCTCTCATCTATCTCTCATAAAGGAAAAGAAAAGTAACTTTAGTTTGTCTATTTCTAAGATAGCTACCCGTCTTAGTGGGACTATCAGCTCTGAATGGACACTAGCTTTCCCAATAACACATATACCGCAATCCCTTAGCAGGATCCAGGGGTATTATTACCCATAGTGATTTCTTCTCAAAGATAATCTTTCACTTCTTCATATTTATTAGCCCATTCATATCAGTAACCAAGTCAATTCCTAGGAGCACAGGATAGGGATTTATGTCATCAACAATCTCTATAACTTTAAAATCTGCTAACGTTCTCGCTCCCTCAATATCCATGGTTACTCCCCACAATCGCCCCATGGGTATGATTTTCTGTTGATTCGCCATCCTCAGCTGAATCGAAGACCATTGCAATGTAGGTTGCCGCATTTGCTCCCATATCTGTTTAGTTAAAAATTTCACATCTAATCCCAAATCTAGAATGACTTGATCCATATTGTATTATTCAATCTCTGTGGTTAGTCTCACTTCACGCCCTATCCTTGTCTTATGCTTTCTAATCTTGTAGACTATGTATGGTTCACCTGGCGCAGTCCCAGCACATCTATTGATAAGTTCCTATAACCCTTTCACAGCCTTACTGTCGTGCAGTAACTTCATACAAGTTTCCAGGAAATAGTGAGAATATAGGGATTCATCTCTGGCTCAAGCTTATCTTTGCTTCCTCAAGTGGAGGCCTCAACAAAGCTCTTCTTAGCTTCCATGAAGGTTTCCCGAGCGCACTCCAAAGCAAACACAACCTCTTTCATTGGGGCTTTGCTAACCCAAGTACTATCGTCTGGTAGTTTCTCCTTGTCATCTCCCATCACGATTCCACTTCGGAGCACTATATTTACGTTCAGATCTTCCTTGAACAGCTCAGACCTCATCATCTGCAAGTTTTGAGTTGGGGGACGTGGTAGCGCTCCTTTGTCACGTACCCCGACCATTAGCGTAAGACAATATTCTATTTCATGATCAAATAGCATGCAATACTTGTACGACAGGCATGTTGGATTAGTGCAATCAGGAGCATAGTTTCCTAGACCTCCGCAATTGTAGCAAATCAACTATCCACGACCTCTACTAGGTCCTCCTCCCCCTCAATCTTGTCTGTGCCCTTGAAACCCCATCCTCGCCATCCCTGCATTCTGGTCAAGGGGCCACGTTTTGGCCTGAACTCTGTAGGTGTTCATTCTATCCATCATCAATTCATAGCTCCTACAAGTATGCTCATCATGTCCCATCAACCTACAAAAGTCACAGAACATTTGTTGCAGAGTTTGCGTTTACTTTTGTAACAAGTGGCAGTTATTGGTGACATGTTTTCCAGCTATTTGACAGATAATGCACCACAAAGAAGGCATCACGATAGGTCCTACTTGAGCTTTCATCCTTAATGTCATCGGTCCTCCCCCTACAAGGTAATTTGTAAAGATTGGGTAGTGGTCTTTATCATGACCCTGACTCTTGCATTTCACACACCATACTTCTTCGTGTACATCTGGCTGAACCATCCTATCCTAGTTCAAGCTTTGCATCTCAAGGCATGGATTCTTCAGCTACACGTGGATCTGCTAAACTCCTAGATTAGGATCTTGCATCGGGGTCTCATGTAGTCTCATGGAAATATCCAAGGCCTCTGCCTGAGTTGTTATCTTCTGCTGCGACAACGCACTTCTTAAGTGTGGTAGTAGCGAAGCCACAAACCACTCGCGATGTTTTCCATTTATCAAATTCATGTTAGCTTCATGGATCATACATTTTAGCCTTTGTTCTAGTTCCCAAGGTGTCTTCCCTAGTAGCATTGTGATCTCTTTGAATCCAATAATCGATTGTGTTTTGGGTTATCGATGAAGTACTTAATATACCAAGTTAACGCGTGATCTTGCAGATCACTAACTAGTGTTGCCTTCTTTATATGGTCATTTATAACACCTTGAGCTTCCCATATAGCCCTCACATTGAACCAAAATTGGTTTGGGTCCTCATTCCCCAAGCCTTTGAAGGAAGAAAACTTCACTATGTATTCCATATTGAATCATGGTGGAGGTGGAGGTGTTACGTGTGAAGTTGGAGGTGATGGCAGTGAGGCCGACAGTGGTGTGGGCAGAGGTGATATTCACGGGAATCCTTGTCTTATCAACATAATATCACTTCATAGAGAGACCTCCGCGATCCCTTCTTTGTCCCCTCGCAAAGGTGAAATCAAGGGGCTATGGTCTAGACCCTTATTTCCTTTATTTATGTAAATTCTTCTGCTTCGCATAAACCCGAACATCAAGGTAACTACATATCCCACTTTTCACACAACAACATTTTAATATAGTTATTCAAAGATTTTACATACTTACCTCACAGTCCTTTTAAAAAGCATCACTCTACCTTGCTATAGCTAACTGACATGTCAATTGCAAACTCAGTAACAAATCCTCCTATAATGTGATCGAGTTAATGATCGATGGATTGCATGATCTTATCCTCTAATGCTTCCAACCTTCGCACTAGCTCTGAGGTCCACACAATAGGACCGTCAAGTTTCCACCTTCCTTGGCTATCTACAATCTACTCGTATGGCTCAGCAGGGAAAGAAGCAAAAATGATTTCGTGGATCTTTGTGTAGAAGTATTGGTCCAACCACTGTTCTTTTGACAGTTACGGGTTTCTATTTTCTTGTTCCGTAAACTCGTGAATCCTTTTGTCCAACCAACATTTGATTTCTTTATTAGTTGGACTTAGTGTTATGACACCACATATCTTTATGCAGATTTTGGTCCCAACAATGGAACCATTTCTTGGCTTGAGGGGCCTAACCCAGGTTTAGCGTTAGTTAGCCAAACAAATCCCTACACTACTAGCCCTTTCGGCATCATCCCATAGAGCACAGACTGAAATCTCACCCGAAGCAGTATGGGGGGATGCTGGAACCAAGTTTCCACACCCTTGAAATGGTTGTAATGTCGGTTTATTCCAACTATACTTGCCTTCGCGCAGGTCACTTATCTCTCTGCTCTATGCTTTAGTACCTTTGTGAAATGTTACAATCGGCTTTTTTGCAGCCCTAACCTGGGGTTGATATGCTTTCGTGCTTCTAGGGCAGTGAACTATGATATTTCCCTAAATATGCTAAGTGTCTTACTTTTCTTGTTAATAGATCTAGGTTAGCTTCACAAAAACGAATGTTCTTACTTGTGTTCACTTAACCATTACATTAACATACATTTACGCATCATATAAGCATTACAAGTGAAATTCATACCCAATATAACAGATACATAAACATGAAATAAAGACATAGAAATTATAGAATACTTCTCTTTATTGATAATTCCAAATGATTACAGACTCGACTCGCCCTACACACTTAGCTGCAGGGGTCTGCACACTTAGCCGCAGACTTCTAGGCCTCTATGCACTCAACTGTAGAGCATCTACCTATGCTACGACCCAAAACTTAGACTTCTACTTTAGATCTATCTCTCATACATCTTCTATCATTGATTTCTTCATGTCCCTTAACTACTTAGAGCTTCGCTCTATTTATACAATCCCACGATCCACAGACCATGGGTAGATCTTTTACAACTGACATTACATTATCAAATAACGATAGACAACCCTATGACTCTTTAACATCTATGGGCTTCGTGACCACAAAATGCGGATTCTTTACATTTGGATTACAAAAAATGGACCAAAATATGGGCTTTAAGCCCCAAAAATGCCCTTTGGGGATCCCATACCCAACAATGAGGAAGCTAAGGTATTTTATTGTTCAAAAGGGTACCTTTAAAAAGGAGTGACAATAAACTAAAACAAGATAGAAAAATTCTACAAACAAGTTGCTTTTCCAACCTTGCTCCGAAATTATTCTCATCAACTGCCATAGAAAGAAGATAGAAGAAAAATAATAAAGGAGATACAAATCAAAAGGCTCGAAGATTTTAAGTGGTGTTTAACATATAGTGGAAGACAAAATATAAAGACAATTGAAAATGAACTAAAAAAGGCGAAGAAGAATAAGAATGAGCACAAACCTAAGATGTGTAGTAAGACCACATTCCAGGAAGAACTCTCGATGATGGAGATCTTCCCTGGAGTTGAATTTGATGATATGTAAGTTGGAAATGATTTTCTCCATCATATGTTGCAGGAAACATATGAACTTGAAGAATTCCCATCGTGAGATACCTTACCTCCAAAACATCTATATGAGTGACTTCCATATCCAGAGGATTCATATGGAATAAGACTGTAATTACCTGCACCTAGTGATGCTCGCCTAGAATTTGTTCCTTAGAGAAGAAGTTGGCAACCCAAGTCCAACAGCGTTGAAGAGTTTAATGAACTATAAGGGAGGTTTGTTGTAGTAGGGTCTCAAGACAAACTTGGAAATGTTGCATCAAGTATTCTATATGGATTTAAATTGGTAACTAGTACTCATGTTGGGTTCATGATATTTCGATGACCAATAAGTGGTGGGTTTTCTATCCCATGACCCAGTCCACCATATTGTGAAACATCATTTACATCACCTTTATCCTTCAAATCAGAAAAGACCTGGCCCTATTTTGCTTTAAATTTTAGCATTTGTCCTTTAAATGTTAATTTACAAAAAAATTGATGCCCATATATTGATTTAACAGAATCTTCTAGGGTTTGATCTACTGCTTAAATTGTTTTGTAAAGAATAAGGGAGTATCCTTTGGCCTTACTAGTTTGTCTATCAAAACCACAAGGGAATTCTTCAATGTCTCAATAATGAGAGAAAAAAATTAGTTATTCTAGTAGGTTGCATGTCTTGAGGAACATTACCCACATAGACCCTCCTTAAGTTAGGATCTATTGTAGCTGGTTGAAAGGGATTAGTTGGATGTATGGGTTGAATAGGTACCATGGGTGGACGAAGGTGTTGTTGGAGTTGAAAGGGATTAACTGGATGTATAGGTTGTTGAAGGAGTTGGTTCAGCTGTAGTTGTTGCTGCCCAGCAGCAGCCAAATTATAAACCATTCTACCATCAATCATATTGTTGGGTTCTTCCAACGCACTCAAGGCACAATCAACATGTTTATATGTGATAAATCCATATCCCTTGTTCTTACCAGTGGTCTTCTCAGTGACAACAACTGCATCTACAATTTCTCCATGCTCGGCAAAGATTGATTTGAGTGACTCTAAGTTAATTTCATACCAAATCCCTCTAATAAAGATCTTATTTAAAGTCAAATCTAGATCCATAATTTTTCTTACTTGATCAAGAATATCAGAATTATTAGTAATAGCTGGTTTTAGAGCATAGAAAAGTTAATCTTTAGTTAAATGGCCCAACAAATTGGCAACAACTTCTTCTATGATTTTAGGAGTGTTTGAATCCTCCAATTTTGGCTTCTTCCCTTTGTTTCTATCCTTTCCTTCCATTTATGAACCAGAAAACACAAACAAAGACCTTGATTCAGTAAATATAGTATGGTAGTTCTGATACACAATACAAAGACCTGGGAAATTTCATAATTGAGTCATTCAACTGTAGACAAGAGATCTTAAAAACCCAACAACCTAAAGCATTCCCCTTATTGAATTTGATTCTGATTCTACTAAATAGATCATGTAGATGAGGTAAGTGTCGAAAGGCTTTAAAAGGAAGAAAACAAACAAAATTCAGCCCTAAATAGTTTTCAGATTAATTAGAAACATATCGAACCATGCAAATTATTAAATGTGTTTTCCATAAAAAATAAATAAAAATAAGAATGCATCCATTAGACAACTCAATGGAAGGACGGTAAGAGCACCCTTTGTGCATGACTGGATAAAGATTCCATCTCACATAGTATAAAGATTCACTATAAAGGCACATGAATGACTACAAAGTTTCACAAAGAAATGAAACTAAGCAGAAACTTGCCCTATAATAATTGAACAAGAAATATTCCCTCAAAATAATCCAATACATCATTTGATAAAAAAATGAAACTCATTAAAAAAGAATTCATTCCAAAACCAAGTTTAATGGAAAGCTTAATGACTAGAATCAGGAACAAATTATAGTCATAGGTTCAGTATATTGTTTTCACATCAAACCCCTAGCCAGGTATATATTTTTATTCCCAGTGTACATTGTACATAGTATAAATGACACCATTATTCACTATGGGGATTGTTGTCACCCAAAGTGTACACCTAATGCGCACTGATCAGTGAGTACTGACAACCGCTACTATGAGCGTTGTCCCTTCGGTGCCATATGTGTACACTTTGGGCCCAAAGTGTACACCTAAGGCGACAATAGGGCTCATGTCTTATGCATAAGAAGTGACATGAGGAAATTATATAAATGTTCTTGTAATTGGTAAACATACCATAGTCATATGAGACAATCAACAATATTCATCCAAAAGGTAACATAATGTCACATCACCAATCAAGGATAAATGAGAAAGAATAGAGTTTAACCAAAGAGTTCATTTAAGTAAAGTGCAAGGAAAACTAAAAACAATAACTGACTGACGGCTATGATTATATTCTCGATGTTGATCCATTTCTTTTTCAACACTCTTTTCTCAACAATGCCACATGTCATTTCATTTATCCTCATCAATTTCCTATAAGAAGAATAATTATTTCAACAAAATTAGCTACATGAACGACTATAAGATTGCATTGATATACAAGAAACTCCATACAGGAATTACAATAAGCTCAATAGAATAAAATCACAACAATGGAAAGTCATTTCTTTTTGTTTTCCCTCTTCTTTAACTTTTATTTGGATTCTTATACAAAAATTGTTGTTAGAATGCATATGTTAATTATTTAAAATTTAGAACCCTTCCTATAAGAGTTTCCATAAACAAAAGTACAAGATACTAAAATCATGTTTATAAGGCAAGGAAAAACAATGATAAAACAATAGGATAACCCCCTTTCTTTCCAAAAACAACCTTCAATGTGTTCTTCTATGGAATGAGAGTAGGATTTAATGGAAGAGAGCCCACAAATGCTTCTAGATTTTATCAAAATATTAGGGTTGTAAACATTTTTCAAAGAAGTCGATGGCTTGGGTATTTTGAGAAGAGTTTATGATGACGATGATGCAGCCCTTGAATTTTACTCAACTCTGAAAACTACAGGGTGAAAGAGTATGTGATTACAGTGAGAAGCAATATATAAAGATTGCCACTAAATATTGGAAAGATTTTAAAGTTGATATTGTGAGGCATGAAATCGTCAGACAATAATTATTCTTAACCTTTTTGGTATTAGATATCATTTTCATATGTTCTACATGAAGTGAATTAATGAAAGCCATGATTGAACAAAAAGTTGGAAACAAATGCAATGTTGAGAAGCCAAACTCAAATTGCGGAATAAGTACAATGTTATATTAGCATCCAAAAACATACAATTTAGTACACATATCGGGATGAAATTTATATAAATTCCATGAAATAACAAAACCTAAAATAACAACAAAACAACTCATGAAAGGAGTTTTTATTTAACAAATATGAATCCTCACCTTTTCTTGAGTCACACTTACTACATTTATGCCCCAGGGTCACATTTTCTTGAGCCAAAGCGTGCAATCATCTCAGGGCCCAAAGCACTTAGAAAAAAAAATAAAACAATCAAGCAACCAAAAAATGTATTTGATTTTGGATATGCAGAGACAAAATGAAATCTTTTGAGACATAGAAAATGCATCACAACATATATCATCTTATTGTTAAACAATCATGTGCTTTTAGGACACTTTCCACTCATAATAATTGAAAATCATGCCAACAAACAAGACAAAATCCAAGCCTATCACACTAATAATAAACTTCCTTGGAGTCACCAAATCTTGTCCAACAGCGTGGTTTTGATTTCAAGTCAATGTTATAAGATACATCTAAACTAATAAAATGTACAAGAAAATACATCAAAAGTTGAAATAAAACAATCAATTGAGAAACTCTACCATACACCACAAAAACTCTATGATAAAAGAAAATGAAGAGATGGTAATCA
The DNA here is from genome assembly GCA_000404065.3 of Pinus taeda. Taxonomy (NCBI): domain Eukaryota; kingdom Viridiplantae; phylum Streptophyta; class Pinopsida; order Pinales; family Pinaceae; genus Pinus; species Pinus taeda. The sequence continues at coordinate 72,439 of APFE030421854.1, read as the reverse complement.
GTGTTGGCTCAAATAGAATCCATAGTCAGATGAGCTCCAAATGGAAACAAATAACATAAACATATATGGAAAACATCCTAATCTCATTATGAATGCATAAGTAACAACAATATGGACATGAAAATAACAAAGCCACGAGATAAAATTACAACCTAACACTAAAGATGGACTACGAATTCATTCAGAGTTTCTCCTCTTCTTGCAAAAACACTTTTACCTAACCTATCCCATACAATTCAATATTTTTTGGATTTCTTATTTGCAGAAAGCTTAACAACCTCTAGTAATTTAATAGTAAAAGCAGTTGAGGTAACAGATTCTAAATATGGAACACATACTAAAATGTACCCTATAAAACAAAAGAATCATGAGAAATATTACTGTAAAAAAAGTTGAAAAGTTTGGGAATATAAGCAAAGTTGAATTTCAATTTTACTTCATATCTCTTAGATACACAAAATATACAATCTACATAAAAAAATATATCCATGTATCTATAAAATTTAACATCTATATACTGAACAATAGTCATATAGTATATGAGATTTCATGGGTGAATCTAAAATAATATTTATTATGATACTTATAAAGTATATATTATTATGAAAGTTCATGTCCACAAAAAAACATCAATTTATCCAGTGAATCCCACTAAAGATAAAAAGCCATAGATTTAACAAATGAATCCAGCATATACACATTATAAAATCTCTCAAAAAAAGAATCTCATGTCATAAATTTATCTAATGAATCCAATAATTCTATATCATGAATACAATGCTATATCATGAATTTACTAAATGAATCCCACGTATACATACATGGCTTAAAGAAACAAACTTCTTAAAAGAAAAATGAGGAGCCAACTTCCAGTAAAATACAGATAAGAACTTTGGAATATACCTGGGCATTGACCATATACTATCTCCACAGATGGCATATTTTATCTTGGCCCCCTGTGTCCCAAACAATGAAGCTCAAACTCTTAAACATTACATTCTCTATATTGAATTTGGGAATTATTCTCACGCACTCCCCCAATTTGAAATTGTAGAGAATTGTTGACTTTCATGTTTACAAGTCCTAGAAACATATTATAGTCTTACAGAGGAGTGTTAAAGAATACAAAGGAGTGTCTAAGATTGATTGAGTTTCACATATAATTTTGGCAATACACAATACAATACATAGTGTCCAAGTTTGATTGAGTTTCACACAGAATATTGGCTATAAGCATTACAATACATCACAATCACTCTTCTTCCATCTAGCTTTAAAAAAAAACATAATTATATAATATCTAAAAAAAAGGACTATCCAAACTTGATTGAGCTTTGCACACAATCATAGCCATAAACATCACAATACATCAATATGCTAACTTCTTCCATCAAGGTTTAAAAAAAAATAGAGGAGGGCATAGAAATGAAATATCTAACCTACTCTATCTAAAGAAAGCTTTAATATGTGAACTTCCTTCATCCCAGAGGAGTCCATTCGATCAAAAACCATGGCTATGGTATTTACCATTGCTCCCCAGGCTCTCTAAAAAGAAATATTCAAATTCTCTTGGCATATTTAGACAATAAATACTTTTCTTCCCAAACACAAGAGATAAATTACAAGCGAGAACTAGGCGGGAAAGAGAAGAGGTAACAACAAAAATAATAGTGGAGACAATATATTAAACTACATGACTATTCAATTGAAGAGGGGGACTTTTGAAGTAGAGGAGCAATAGGGGGAATATATATTGGACATGAATGCCCAATAGGAACAGGGGAATAAATTGGAAAATGGGAATATTGAATTCAATAATGATGTTGTTTTATTACTAACTCTAACCCGTTACTGCGCCATAAGTCGTATTAGGCCTCTCTAACACAATACTTCATTGACAAATTATCATGGATTCTAATTGAGTAGTTCCTTGTAGGACATGGTTGATGGAAGACATAACCACATTCACAACTATCTGATGTTTATTTGAAATATGGCTTCATTAAAATTCATTATATAATCTGAGTGGGTTTGACTTTTATCCATTGTCAAAATTAGGGAAGATCCCTTAAAATATGAGCTCGCCTAACCCAAAATGACGAAACATGATTGTCTTGTTATATTTGGTCATATATCATGTCATGTAATTTTTTAATAAGAATAGGGAGGGAAAATTATATCCAAATTCAAATTTGCCCAACCAGAAGTTGTTCCCTAGAGAAGAAGTTGGCAGCCCAAGTCCAACAGTGTTGAAGAGTTTAATGAACTATAAGGGAGGTTTGTTGCAGTAAGGTGTCTAGACAAACTTGGCAGTGATGCATCACTTAATCCATATGGATTTAGACTGGTAACTGGTATTGATGTTGGGTTCACAGTATTTCGATGACCAATAAGAGGTGGGTTCGCTGGCCCATGACCCAATCCACCATACTGTGAAATGTGATTTACAACACCTTTATCCTTTGAAAAAGGAATAGTGTGGCCCTGTTTTGCTACCAATTTCTACCTTTTTCCTTCAAATGCTAATGATATATATCTATATCTATATATATATATATATATATATATATATATATATATATTATATATATATATTATATATATATATATGCCCATCGATTGATTTAACAAGGTCTTCCTAAGTTTGATTTGTCTCTTAACTTGTTTTATAACAAATAAGGGAGTATCCTTCGGACTTACCAGTTTATCTATCAAAACCATAGGGCCTTCTTCAATGTCTCCATAATCAGAGAAAAAATTGGTCATTCTAGCAGGTTGCATGTCTTCAAGAACATTACCCACATACACCCTACTTATGTTAGGATCCATTGTAGATGGTTGAAAGGGATTATCTAGATGTATGGGATGTAAAGGTACCATGGGTGGAAGAACGTGTTGTTGCAGTTGAAATGGATTAACTGGCTGTATGGGTTGTTGAAGGAGTTGGTTCAGCTACGATTACAGATTACAGATAGAAATTCTACCATAAATTATCTTGTTGGATTCTTCCAACAAACTCAAGGCACAATTTGCATGTTTATATGTCATAAACCACTATTCCTTATTATTACCAGTGGTCTTGTCAGTTACAACAATTGCATGTACAATTTCTCCATTCTTAGCAAAGACTGATTTGAATGACTCTAGGGTAGTTTCATACCTAATCCCTCTAACAAAGATCTTCTTTAAATTCAAATCCCGATCCATAATTTTTCTTACCTGATCAAGAATATCATAATGATTAGTAATAGCCAATTTTAAAATATCAAAAAACTACTCTTTAGTTAAATGACCCAACAACTAGGAAAAAACTTCTTTTGTGATTTTAGGAGTGGTTGAATCCTTCAATTTTCACTTCTTCCCTTTGTTTCCATCCTTTCCTTCCATTTATACACTAGAAAACACAAACAAAAGCCTTAATTTAGTAAATATAGGCTAGTAGTTCTGAGACACAAAAAAAGACCTTGGAAAGTCCATAACTGAGTCGTTCAACCATAAACAAGAGATCTTAAGAAACCAACAACCTAAACCATTCCCCTTATTGAATTTGATTTTGATTCTGCTAAAGAGATCTTGTAGACCAGGTAGGTGTCAAAAGGCATTAAAAGGAATAAAACAAACAAATATTCAAGCCTAAATAGTTTTCAGCTTAATTAGAAACATATTGAACCATGCAAATGATTGCAGATTTTGTCCACAAAAAGTAAATAAAAATAAGAAAATGCATCCATCAGATAACCCAATTAAATGAAAACATTTTGTACTAAAAAAAATATTGACAGTAAGAACACCCTCCATGAATGACTGGATATATATTCCATCTCAGATAGTGTTGGGATGGGGTCCCCTAGTTCAGTTTGGGTGTAGTTAACCCAAATTTTGTATACAATTTTGTAAAATATGTAAAGTCTCCGAAATATGTGAATGTGAAGCACGTAGATGAATAAGATTCAAAGGGGATTAGACCCCTATTTTGGGTAAAGTTTTTTGGCATTATGATGAATGTGTTGTACTTGATGGCAACCCTCTTGTAGTAGAACAAATCACCTATACATGGTAACTAGGTGAATCTTCACAAGAGATATCAGATGTGACATTAGTACGTGGTAGTTGTGTTAACAAATGTGATGTAGGGAAGTTCAAAGGAAATGATAGTTCATAGTGCAACAAGTTAACATTATGATACATGTGTTGTCCTTGATGATGAAGATCAAACTACTACAGGTTTATAGTATTGAACCACAGTTCAAGCGCACAAAATGAAAGAAAATGAGTTATACGTAGGTTTACCTTGATCATGATGTGTATATACACAGGTTCATTGACCAGATGATGTGTATGCATATACACACACTTTCATGCACGGAAAAGCACATACATATTGGAAACTAAGTTTTTGGGTCCATGGTATTTGGACCATGGTATTTTGGTATTGGTCCATGGTATTTGGTCTGAGGTATTGACCCCAAGAATTTAGACCAAGGTAATGGCTCTAAATGGTTTTGGACGATGGTATTGAGTAAGGCCTAAGACTATAAAAGGAGGAGAGGATCATTAGGCAAAGGTATTCAGAAAGTCTTGAATATCTGATGAAGTGTGAGATCCAGTATGCACATTATGGGTTTATGATGCCTTGTTTGATCTGAGCCAAGGAGGAATTTTAGCGGTTGACGGAGGACAAAGAGTAATGATGGATCTGGATCTTATGGCTTGGAATGAATCATCTCTATATGGTTTGATCATGCTTATTGTAGATCTGTATACTGACCCATGTAATGTTTTGTAAATATTATGATCTAACTCAAGTCTGGAATAGCTACAAATTATGAATGAATATTTACAGATGTATACGTTGGTTGACTTTGATAAAAGTGCGTATATACACAAGTTAGATATATATAAATAGTGTATACCATTTGAAATATGATATTTGAAGTTACATGTGGTTCTAGTTGTTGATGCAAAGTTCTGAGTTCTGGTGACTGTTTACTAGTGTCTGTATTCTACATATTCGGATTGGTTGATTGTGTTGAGCTTCAATGTTGATGGATGATATCTAATAATGGATCGGGATCATAATGACTTATCTTTATATGATCTGATGGACTAGATCTGGTTGCTAACACACGTACTATCCTTTTGTATGTAATGATTTGTGTATGTCTGAAGTCGGGAAGTGCAGCAAAGTTATAAGTAAGTATTTGATGACATATATGCTGGTTCACTTTGGTGAAGTTGCATATACATGTTGGTTTGGCTCTTTCCAAGTAGAGTATACACTCTGATGCATTATTTTTTATGATATAGCTAGCTCTGAATATTATTGCAGAGTTCTATGATTTGCTCTGTGTTTTGGTGATTATGTTTCTGTTGATAGGGTTTCATTGGTTAAGTGTTGGGTGATTCAGAGATTGATGATTGGTTGTATTGCAGTAGTAATTGATTTTGCGCTTCAATGTTGTTGATGGGTCTAGTATGAAAATTGGATGAAACATGAGCTTCAGATTATGGTTTTGTGCTTGAAGAGTATCCAGTATGAAAATTATGAAACATGGTCCTCGGAGGAAGAAAGAAGGTATTAGCCTTCTATAGGTCAACAACTACCTACTAGTACATTAGCTAGTACAAGCGCTAAGGGGGTTCTAGCTCCATTCTAGGAGAAGCTGGAAGATGAGAGAAGGTTGTAGCCTTCTGTAGGTAGAAGCCTATGTACTGGTATAAGACTACTCCAGTACGGAAATATTGTAAAAAGAAGTTTCTTATTAAAAGAAGATAGAGACGAATTGCAGCAAGTGGTTTTCACCCACATTAGATTTCCAGCTTACATCATGGTGTTCATGTGTGCTTCTTGTGTGTGATGATCTATTCTATTTTATTGCACTTGCTTATTGTTCATATGGTTAATGAAGTTCTGATGCACTAATTAAATATCAACATTTAATGGATTAACCGAATCATAAGTTTACTCGATATACGCTAGTTGCATTAGACATAGTTGCATGTATACGTGGGTTTCCATAAATGAAGTAACTTATATATATATATATATCTTAGTATGAAAGGAAAATGTGTTTGATTTGATAATACTAATTCACCCCCCCCCCTCTCAGTATTATTTCCAACAATTGGAATCAGAGCAGGTCCTTTCGTAGAAGCTTGATCACTTGAAGGAGATCCACAGAACAATGGAAAGAAGCTAAAGAAGAAACCGCCCCAGAAGAAGAATACATATCAGAGGAACTATGATAGTGGAAGAATCGATTGGGGAATATGTGGAAGCAACATTTCAGATTTAGAATCACCTCAGAATGAAGATGAACAAGCAAAAGAACTATCAGGTATGAGTTTGTTATCCTCAAGTGATACATTTCTCCATCCACTTGAAGATGATGAAAGTGTTAGCGAAAAAATTGAACTTTCTCTTATGGGCAAGGATGAAAGATATCAAATAGTGAAAAAATTTAAAAGGCTTATGGAGAAAAATAAAGATCAACAAGATCTATTGAACAAAAGGGAATGTGCCTCGAAAGAAGAAGCTACCAAACTAAAAGCTCAACTAGAGGAAGGAAACAAAGTAAGGAAACTATTGAAGGAAAAGGAAGATCAATGTCAAAAGCTACAAAATGAAGTGACATCATTAAGAAATGAAGTAAATGAAAGGAGCACAACAATCAAGAAACTCAGAGAAAGATCCAGTTACTATGAAAGTCTTGAAGCTAAGATCCTCTCCGTAAAAGAAGATCTTGAAGAATCAAATAAGCAAAATAAAGGACTACTCCAAGCTCTTAAGAAACAAGAAAACGAAGTTCTTGAATTAAGACATCAGTTGGAAGAAGGAAGAAAAGTTCAAGGAATCATGAAGAAGTAGTATCTTGAAAAGGAAGAGAAACATCAAGTTGAGGTAAATATTCTAAATGATAAATTAGAAGAAAAGGATAAGCTCTTATGATTTGAAGATAGTACTAAGATCTTAGATGATACTCTTAGTAGTCAAAGGTCTCCTGCTATCAAAATTGGTCTTGGTCTTCATGAATCTATTGAAGGTGAATCTAGAACAGAAAGTAAGACAAGGGACTCTAATGCAAAATCGGAAATGCTCATTGAGGAGATGAGAGGTCAATCCCATCAACAACCAAGGAAAGAAAATCTTCAAAGAAAATCTTTTACTACTAACTATGGAAGTGATAGTTGGTCATTTCCTCAATTGAATAATGTTGAATGTTATGTATGTCCTAATTTTGGACATGTTGTAGCCATATGCAAAAGAAGGATGGTTCAAGACCATCACACAAAAGTATCATCATGCTCTAGATACTTTAAGGGATATTCTTTTTCTTGCAATATGTTTAGTCACAAAGCCATTGATTGCTATAGAAGGAATATGAAACATATGAGATGTTATGCATGCAACAAGCTTGGACATATAGTAAAGGAATGTATGAACAAAGTATGGGCACCATACCAAAAGGAGAAAACATCATCACACTTGAAGATATGAAAGAAGAAGGAAGTACAATTAGAAAGATGTGGCACAACACAATGTACAGACATAATAGACTCAAAGGGAGTTGAAAGTGTGAAACTTCAGTGTTCTAAATCTCATACACAAGTTTCATGAAGAGAAGTCACGTATATATGTGAGTTACACATTGCACAGTCGCGTATATGTTAGTTTGAGGAAAAGCAATGGGATAGACTCAGGAAAAAGGGTTTTATATTATTCAGACCATTATTTGCTCTATTTGATAATGGTTACAATATGTTGGTGATGTGTGGAAATGTCTTCATACTCATAAGATGTTTATAAGTGTTTTTGATCCTAACTTGATGATTATGATGCCTTGATATGTCCTGGTGATATGTGCATGATCAGATCTGATACTAAATAGATGGAACAAGTTCAGGGGGAGCTTATGCTTTAAATAATGCATTGTTGGAATTATGGTTAGAAGTCCTTGGTGATGATGCTTATCTGGCTAAGTGATACATCTTGCTGTGATATGGTTATGAGTTGTCCATGAAAAAATCTCATATGATTCCTGGGGTTACATAGTTGGTGTTCAGATCAGATTTCTGGTTGATTCTCTAATGATGCATATATGTTGCTTACATGGTAATCTTCATAAGGATAAGGAGAAGTACAAAGCTTGAATACACAACTTCATTACTTGATGATGAGTCACTCATTTGTTGCTGTCGTCATATGCATAAATATCATATAATACAATTATGATGCAGGATTCCTATAGTTCTTGGCTCTCACATGATTGAGGATTGTTGCTGTTAATAATTTCAAGAAAGGATATGGAGCTCAAGAGTTAATTCATGAAAGGTTATGACAATGCTCAAGATCAAGAGGATCAATTTATGTAGACATACCTTGTCACAGGTTGATGTTATCTACACTAATGGACATGTACAGGCTGTTGGTCTAGATGTTGTTGATAAATGCTTATCGAGCAGATCCTACATTATGTATGATAGTTGTTGATGATTATCATGGTATTGTTTAGACTCAGGGGAAACATGGAGGGATTGGTACATCTTGGCATGTACAAAGTGGGAGCTCAATCAGATATTTTAGCATTTACTCGGGGGAGTATGGACAATAGAATGTATATCAAGGGAGAGAAGATATTAGTCTACCCTTTGCCCTTGATGTCAAAGGGGGAGAGTGACTTGCTGTTGTTGTTGCCATCAAGTCCAAAGGGAGAGATTGTTGGCATTATGATGAATGTGTTGTACTTGATGACAACCCTCTTGTAGCAGAACAACTCACCTATACATGGTAACTAGATGAATCTTCACAAGAGATATTAGATGTGACATTAATACATGGTAGTTGTGTTAATAGATGTGATGCAGGGCAGTTCAAAGGAAATGAGTTCACAGTGCAGCAAGTTAACATTATGATATAGGTGCTATCCTTGATAATGAAGATCAAAGTACTACAGGTTAATGTTGGGTCCCTATAATACTAGTGATTACCCCATTACTATTGTAGTTGTACCCCTTATTAATATTGTTGTGCCCCTATTATCCCCATATTTTTATTATTG
>APFE030421854.1:36320-58605 GCA_000404065.3 Pinus taeda | reverse complement strand
TCAAAAGTTTGTGGTAGAATGTTTGGTTTGCCAACAAAATAAAGTTGAAACAATTAAGACACCAGGTCTATTACAACCTTTATCCATTCCAAGCCAACATTAGGAGGAGGTTTTAATGGATTTTATCATAGGTTTACCTAACTCTGAGGGAAAGAGTGTCATCGTGGTGGTAGTTGACAGACTTACCAAGTATGCACACTTTTGTGCATTGTCACATCCATTTAAAGCCAGTATAGTTTCTACTTCATTTATGGAAACAATTCAAAAGCTACATGGTAACCCAAAGATTATTGTAAGTGACAGAGATCCCATTTTCATTGGAAATTTTGGATAGAATTATTTTCTTGTCTTGGTACTCAGTTAGCTCATAGCTCATCTTATCATCCTCAATCTGATGGGCAAAGTGAGATAGTAAACAAATGCTTGGAAGGATATCTTCGTTGCTTTGTATCTGATAAATAGACACAATGGGTCCAATGGTTGCCTCTGGCTGAATGTTGTTATAACACTTCCTTCCATACAACAACAAAAATGACCCCATTTATGGCACTTTATGGGTATCAGCCACCATCCATCATATCCTATTTAAGAGAAAATTCTCAGGTTCAAGCAGTGGAACGTCACATCAAACATCAACAATAAGTCCTCCAACTCTTAAAGGATAACCTCGTGTTGGCACAGAATAGAATGAAACAACAGGCAGGTCAACATCGCAGCGAAAGAAGTTTTGATGTAGGAGATTGGGTATTCCTACGGCTACAACCATATAAGAAAATGTCCCTCAAACAAGATAAGAAGGATAATAAATTATCACCAAAGTATTATTGTCCATACAAGGTGTTGCAAAATATTGATACTATGGCATACAAATTGGAGCTTCCTACAGCTTCTCAATTGCACCCTGTTTTCCATGTTTCATGTTTAAAGAAGGTTATAGGTGACAAGCTCCCAGTTCAAACAATATTGCCATAACTTGACAAGGAAGGAAAAATTATATTAGAACTGGAAGCAGTCATAGAAACAAGAACTCGACAGCTACGAAATCGATCAATTTCAGAGTATCTTATCAAGTGGGAGAACTTATCCGCTGAAGATTCCACATGGGAGGATGAGAATCTTATACAGAAGCATCCAGAACTTCTCAACTGTCGAGGACAACACTTTTTTGAAGGAGAGTGGCATGTTGGGTCCCTATAATACTAGTGATTACCCCATTACTATTGTAGTTGTACCCCTTATTAATATTGTTGTGCCCCTATTATCCCAATATTGTTATTACTGTGCCCCATAGAATCCCTCTATTGTTATTTTTGTGCCTTTATATTATTATTGTTAGGTCGGATGGGTTATATTGTGACACCTTAGACTCCTATATATAGAAAGGAGGTTTTGTCATTTGAATCATCAAAGAATTGTTCATTTATGTAATGTAAAGGAGGTTGCCCCCTCGAAGAGGCTGAATTCTAAGGCATTGATCTATCCTTTCTATATTTTCTTGAGCTGGTTTCCTAATAGTTAACAATATTGAATCACAGTTTAGGCTCATAGAATGAAAGAAAAAGAGTTATACGTAGGTTTACCTTGATCGAGATGCATATATATGGAGGTTCATTGAGCAGAAGACACGTATGCATATACACGAACTTTCATGCATGGAGAAGTGCGTACATGTTGAAAACTAAGTTTTTGGGTCCATGGTATTTGGACCATGGTATTTTGGTATTGGTCCATGGTATTTGGTCTGAGGTATTGACCCCAGGTATTTAAACCAAGGTAATGGCTCTAAGTGGTTTTAGACCATGGTATTGAGTAAGGCCTAAGACAATAAAAGGAGGAGAAGATCATTAGGCAAAGGTATTGAAAAAGTCTTGAATATCTGATGAAGTGTGAGATCCAGTATGTAGGTTATGGGTTTATGATGCCTTGCCTGATTTGAGCCAGAGAGGAATTTCAGCAGTTGATGGAGGACAAGGACTAATGATGGATCAAGATCTTATGGCTTGAATGGATCATCTGTATATGGTTTGATCATGCTTATTCTAGATATGTATACTGACACATGTAATGTTCTGTAAATATTATGATCTAACTCAAGTCTGGAATAGTTGCAAATTATGAATGAATATTTACAAATGTATATGCTGGTTGACTTTGATAAAAGTGTGTATATACGCAGGTCAGATACATCTAAGTAGCGTATACAATTTCAACTATGATATTTGAAGTTGCAGGTGGTTCTGGTTGTTGATGCAAAGTTCTGAGTTCTGGTGACTATTCACTGGTGTCTGTATTCTACATATTCAGATTGGCTGATTGTGTTGAGCTTCAGTATTGATGGATGAGATCTAATAATGGATCAAGATCAAAATGACTTATCTTTATGTGATTTAATGGACTAGATCTGGTTGCTAACACATATACTATACTTTTGTATGTAATGATCTGGGTATGTCTGAAGTCAAGAAGTGGAGTGAAGTTATAAGTAAGTATTTGATGACATATATTCTGGTTCACTTTGGTGAAGTTGCGTATACACGCTGGTTTGGCTGTTTCCAAGTAGCGTATACACTCTGATGCATGATTTTTTATGATACAACTGGATCTGAATATTATTGCAGAGTTTTGTGATATGCTCTGTGTTCTAGCGATTATGTTTCTATTGACAGGGTTTCAGTGATTAAGTGTTGGGTGATTTAGAGATTGATGATTGGTTGTATTGCAGTAGTAATTGATTTTGCGCTTCAATCTTGTTGATGGCTCCAGTATGAAAATTGGATGAAACGTGACCTTGAGATTATGGTGTTGTGCTTCAGGAGTATCCAGTATGAAAATTTATAAAACATGGTCCTTGGAGGAAGAAAGAAGGTTTTAGCCATTTGTAGGTCAACACCTACGTACCAGTACATCGGCTAGTACAAGAGCTAAGGGGGTTGTAGCTCCCTTCCAGGAGAAGCTGGAGAACGAGAGAAGGTTGTAGCATTCTATAAGTAGAAGCTTGAGTATTGGTATAAGACTACTCTAGTACAGAAATATTGTAAAAAGAAGTTTCTTATTGAAAGAAGATAGAGACGAATTGCAACAGGTGCTTTTCACCCACATTGGGTTTCCACCTTACATCATGGTGTTCATGTGTGCTTCTTGTGTGTGATGATCTGTTCTGTTTTACTGCAACTGTTTACTGTTCATATGGTTAGTGAAGTTTCGATGCACTAATTAGAGATCAACATTTAATGGATTAACTAAATCATAAGTTTACTCGATATACACTAGTTTCATTAAACATAGTTGCGTGTATAAGTGGGTTGTCTATAACTGAAGTAGTGTATAATATATATATATAATATATATATACATATATATAATATATATATATATAGATATATATATATATATATATATATATAGAGTGGAAAAGAAAAAGTGTTTGATTTGATAATATTGATTCACCGTCCCCCTCTCAATATTATTTCCAACAATTGGAATCAGATCAGGTCCTTTGTTAGAAGCTTGATCGCTTGAAGGAGATCTGTAGAACAATGGGAAAGAAGTTAAAGAAGAAAGCACCTCAGAAGAAGAAGACATCTCAGAGGAACTATGACAGTGGAAGAATCGATTGGGGAATATGTGGAAGCATCATTTCAGATTTAGAATCACCTCAGAATGAAGATGAACAAGAAAAAGAACTATCAGGTATGAGTTAGTTATCCTCTAGTGATACATTTCTCCATCCACTTGAAGATGATGAAAGTGTTAGTGAAACAATTGAACTTTCTCTTATGGGTGAGGATGAAAGATATCAAATAGTGACAGAATTTAAAAGGCTTATGGACAAAATTAAATATCAACAAGATCTATTGAACAAAAGGGAATGTGCCTCCAAAGAAGAAGCTATCAAACTAAAATCTCAACTAGAGGAAGGAAACAAAGTAACGAATCTATTGAAGGAAAAGGAAGATCAATGTCAAAAGCTACAAAATGAAGTGACATCATTAAGAAATGAAGTAAATGAGAGGAGCACAACAATCAAGAAACTCAGAGAAAGATCCAGTTACTATGAAAGTCTTGAAGCTAAGATCCTCTCACTAAAAGAAGATCTTGAAGAATCAAATAAGCAGAATAAAGGACTACTCCAAGCTCTTGAAAAACAAGAAAATGAAGTTCTTGAATTAAGACATTAGTTGGAAGGAGGAATAAAAGCTGAAGGAATCATGAAGAAGTAGTATCTTGAAAATGAAGAGAAACATCAGGTTGTGGTAAATATTCTAAATGATAAATTAGAAGAAAAGGATAAGCTCTTATGATTTCAAGATAGTACTAAGATCATGGATGATATTCTTAGTAGTCAAAGGTCTCCTACTATAAAAATTGGTCTTGGTTTTCATGAATCTATTGAAGGTGAATCTAGTACACAAAGTAAGACAAGGGACTCTAATGCAAAATCTGAAATGCTCAATGAGGAGATGAGAGGTCAATCACATCAACAACCAAGGAAGGAAATTCTTCAAAGAAAATCTTTTACTCCTAACTATGGAAGTGATAGTTGGTCATTTCCTCAATTGAATAATGTTGAATGTTATGTATGTCATAATTTTGGACATGTTGCAGCCAGATGCAGAAGAATAATGGTTCAAGACCATCACACAAAAGGATCATCACGCTCCAGGCACTTTAAGGAACACTTTTTTTTCTTGCAATATGTTTGGTCACAAAGCCATTGATTACTATAGAAGGAATATGAAACATATGAGATGTTATGCATGTAACCAGCTTGGACATATAGCAAAGGATCGCAGGAACAAAGTACGGGAACCATACCGAAAGGAGAACACACTTGAAGATATGGAAGAAGAAGGAAGTACAGTCAGAAAGATGTGGCACAACACAATGTACAGACATAACAGACTCAGAGGGAGCTGAAAGTGTGAAACTTCAGTGTTCTAAATCTCATATGCAAGTTTCATGAAAAGAAGTCGCATATATACGCGAGTTAGACACTGCACAATCGCGTATATGTTAGTTTGAGGAAAAGTAGTGGGATAGACTCATGAAAAAGGGTTTGATATGATTTAGTCCATTATTTGCTCTGTTTGATAATGGTTACAAACTGCTGATGATGTGTGGAAATGTCTTGATACTCATGAGATGTTTAGAAGTGTTTTTTATCCTAACTTGATGATGATGATGCCTTGATACTTCTTGGTGATATATGCATGATGAGATCTGACAGTAAACAGATGGCACAGGTTCAGGGGGAGCTTATGCTTTGAATAATGCATTGTTGGCATTATGGTTAGAATTCCTTGGTGATGATGCTTATATGGCTAAGTGATACATCTTGCTGTGATATGGTTATGAGTTGTCATGAAAAAATATCATATGGTTCTTGGGGTTACATAGTTGGTGTTCAGATCAAATTTGTGGTTGATTCTCTATTGATGCATATATGTTTCTTACATGGTAATCTTTAGAAGGATAAAGAGAAGTACAAAACTTGAATACACAACTTCATTACTTGATGATGAATCACTCATTTGCTGCTATCATCATATGCATAAATATCATATAATACAGTTATGATGCAGGATTCCTATAGTTCTTGGCTCTCACATGATTGAGGATTGTTGCAGTTAGTAATTTCAAGAAGTCTTGATAAAAGATCTTGAGATCAAGAATTGATTCATGAAAGGTTATGAAAATGCTCAAAACCAAGAGAATGAATTGATGCAGACATACATTGTCACAGGTTGATGTTATCTACACTAATGTACATACACAGGTTGTTGGTCTGGATGTTGTTGACAGATGCCTACGGAGCAGATCATACATTATGTATGATAGTTGTTGATGATTATCATGGTCTTGTTTAGACTCAGGGGGAGCATGGATGGATTGGTACATCTTGGCATGTACAAAGGGGGAGCTCAATCAGATATTTCAACATTTACTCAGGGGGAGTATGGATAGCAGAATGTATATCAAGGGAGAGAAGATCTTGGTCCACCCTTTGCCCTTGATGTCAAAGGGGGAGAGTGACTTAGTGTTGTTGTTGCCATCAAGTCCAAAGGGGGAGATTGTTGGCATCATGATGAATGTGTTTTACTTTATGGCAACCCTCTTGTAGCAGAGCAACTCAGCTATACATGGTAACTAGATGAATCTTCACAAGAGATTTCAGATGTGACATTAATACATGGTAGTTTTGTTAACAGACGTGATGCAGGGCAATTCAAAGGGAATGACAGTTCACAGTGCAACAAGTTAACATTATGACACAAGTGTTGTCCTTGGTGATGAAGATCAAAGTACTACAGGTTAACAATTTTAAATCATAGTTCAAGCTCACAAAATGAAAGAAAAAGAGTTATACGTAGGTTTACCTTGACCAAGATGTGTATATACGTAGGTTCATTGAGCAGAAGACGGACATGCATATACACACTCTTTCATGCACGGAAAAGTGCGTACATGTCAGAAACTAAGTTTTTGGGTCCATGGTATTTCGACCATGGTATTTTGGTATTGGTCCATGGTATTTGGTCTGAGGTATTGATCCCAGGTATTTAGAACAAGGTAATGGTTCTAAGTGCTTTTGGACCATGGTATTGAGTAAGGCCTAAGACTATAAAAGGAAGAGAAGATCATTAGGTAAACGTATTGAGAAAGTCTTGAATATCTGTTGAAGTGTGAGATCTAGCATGCAGGTTATGGGTTGATGTTGCCTTGCTTGATTTGACCCAAGGAGGAATTTCAGGGGTTGATGGATGACAAAGACTAATGATGGATCGGGATCTTATGGCTTGAATGAATCATCTATATATGGATTGATCATGCTTATTCTACATCTGTATACTGACACATGTAAAGTTTTCTAAATATTATGATCTAACTCAAGTCTGCAATAGCGGTAAATTATGAATGAATATTTATAGATGTATACGTTGGTTGACATTGATAAAAGTGCGTATATACGCAAGTTATATATATACTTTGGAGTAGTGTATACCATTTTCACTATGATATTTGAAGTTACAGGTGGCTCTAGTTGTTGATGCAAAATTCTGAGTTCTGGTGACTATTTGTTCGTGTCTGTATTCTTCATATTTAGTTTGGTTGATTGTGTTGAGCTTTAGTGCTCATGGATGAAGTCTAATAATGGATGAGGATCATAATGACTTATCTTTATGTGATCTGATGGACTAGATGTGGTTTCTAACACACATACTATCCTTTTGTATGTAATGATCTGGGTATGTCTAAAGTTAGGAAGTGCAACGAAGTTATAAGTAAGTATTTGATGACATATACGCTAGTTCACTTTGGTGAAGTTGTGTATACATGATGGTTCAGCTCTTTCCAAGTAGCGTATACACTCTCATGCATGATTTTTGATGGCTGGCTTTGAATATTATTTCAGAGTTCTGTGATCTGCTCTATGTTCTAGTGATTGTGTTTCTATTGATAGGGTTTCAATGATTAAGTGTTGGGTGATTCAAAGATTGATGATTGGTTATATTGCAGTAGTAATTAATTTTGTGCTTCAATGTTGTTGATGGGTCTAGCATGAAAATTGGATGAAATCTGACCTTCAGATTATGGTGTTGTGCTTTAGGAGTATCCAGTATGAAAATTTATGAAACGTGGTCCTTGGAGGAAGAAAGAAGGTTGTATCCTTCTGTAGGTCAGCACCTACGTACTAGTACATCAGCTACTACAAGAGCTAAGGGGGTTG
Source organism: Pinus taeda (assembly GCA_000404065.3). Classification (NCBI taxonomy): domain Eukaryota; kingdom Viridiplantae; phylum Streptophyta; class Pinopsida; order Pinales; family Pinaceae; genus Pinus; species Pinus taeda. The sequence goes on along the minus strand of APFE030421854.1, from coordinate 50,876 downwards.
TATCTCCCTCCCAGGAGAAGCTGGAGAACGAGAGAAGGTTGTAGCCTTCTGCAGGTAGAACCTTGCGTACTGGTATAAGACTCCTCTAGTACAAAAATACTATAAAAAGAAGTTTCTTATTAAAAGAAGATAGAGATGAATTGCAACAGGTGGTTTTCACCCGCATTGGGCTTCCACCTTACATCATCATGTTCATGTGTGATTCTTGTGTGTGATGATCTGTTCTATTTTACAACACCTATTTACTATTCATATGGTTAGTGAAGTTCTGATGCACTAATTAAAGATCAACATTTAATGGATTAACTGAATCATAAGTTTACTGGATATACGCTAGTTGCATTAGACACAGTTGCATGTATACGCAAGTTTCCATAACTGAATTAGTGTATGTATATCTATATCTATATATATATATATTATATATATATATAATATATATATATATATATATATATATAATATATATATATATATAATGAAGTATGAAAAGAAAAAGTGTTTGATTTGATAATACTAATTAATTCACCCCCCGTCCCCCCCATTAGTATTATTTCCAACAATTGGTATCAGAGCAGGTCCTTTGGCAGAAGCTTGATCGCTTGAAGGAGATCCGTAGAACAATGGGAAAGAAGCTAAAAAAGAAAAAGCGCCTCAGAAGAATAAGACATATCAGAGGAACTATGACAGTGGAAGAATTGATTGGAGAATATGTGGAAGCAACACTTCAGATTCATAATCACCTCAGAATGAAGACAAACAAGTGAAAGAACTATCAAGTATGAGTTTGTTATCCTCTAGTGATACATTTCTCCATCCACTTGAAGATGATGAAAGTGATAGAGAAACAATTGAACTTACTCTTGTGGGTGAGGATGAAAGATATCAAATAGTGACAAAATTTAAAAGGCTTACGGACAAAATTAAAGATCAACAAGATCTATTGAACAAAAGGGAATGTGCCTCCAAAGAAGAAGCTACCAAACTAAAATCTCAACAAGAGGAAGGAAACAAAGTAAGGAAGCTATTGAAGGAAAAGGAAGATCAATGTCAAAAGCTACAAAATGAAGTGACATCATTAAGAAATGAAGCAAATAAGAGGAGCACAACAATCAAGAAACTCAAAGAAAGATTCAGTTACTATGAAAGTCTTGAAGCTATGATCCTCCCGCTAAAGGAAGATATTGAAGAATCAAATAAGTAGAATAAAGGACTACTCCAAGCTCTTGAAAAACAAGAAAATGAAGTCCTTGAATTAAGACATCAGTTGGATGAAGGAAGAAAAGCTAAAGTAATCATGAAGAGGCGGTATCTTGGAAAGGAAGAGAAACATCAGGTTGAGGTAAATATTCTAAATGATAAATTAGAAGAAAAGGATAAACTCTTATGATTTCAAGATACTACTAAGATCTTGGATGATATTCTTAGTAGTCAAACGTCTCCTACTATAAAAATTGGTCTTGGTTTTCATGAATTTATTGAAGGTGAATCTAGTACGCAAAGTAAGAAAAGGGACTCTAATGCAAAATATGAAATTCTTAACAAGGAGATGAGAGGTCAATCCCATCAACAATCAAGGAAAGAAATTCTTCAAATAAAATCTTGTACTCCTAACTATGGAAGTGATAGGTGGTCATTTCCTCAATTGAATAATGTTTAATGTTATGTATGTCATAATTTTGGACATGTTGCAGCCAGATGCAGAAGAAGAATGGTTCAATACCTTCACACAAAAGGGTCATCACCTGACCTCTTTTCACATAATAACATTTTCATATAATAACATTTTCGCATAGTAACATTTTCAGATTCACCCATGGTCTGTGGACCATGACATTTTATTAAAAATTCTATAGATAATTGAGTATTAACAAGTCTTAGAACAAGTTAGAAAAAATTTTTGATAGAGAATTGGGGACATTGAAGAGTTTTTGTTGTCTAGAGTGAGAGCTAAGGAAGGGAGTACCTGCTTACTATGCTTAGGTAAAGAAGGGAAGGATCCTGCAAGTGAGTGCACAGGAGGCCTGGGTAGAGTCCGCAGTTGTGTGCACATGGTAGAGAGTCTGTAACTAGTGAATTGAAGATCAATAAAGAATATTTTTTGCATAATTATTCTGTATTTTCGTTGCATATTTTTATTTTATATGTTGCAATTAATGACATGTTTTATGGAATAATGATTGAATTCTACGCAACATTACTACATCTTTATTAATAATGTATGAAATGAATCGTTAGCCACTTCTACGAAGTTACAGGCCGTTTCTCTTATGTTTTCCAATGAATTAAGTAGATCTACGCGAAATCTGATCTAGGATCTTATGTTGATGCGTAAAGTTAGATAAATCCTTTGTTCTAGTTCCATAATTATTGATTGTGGGCCTTTGTGAAGGTCTAAAAACCGGTTGACCTAGTTGTAGGAAAAGAGCCTTAGGAGATCATCGATCTGCACGGGAGCAGATCTAAGGCACCAAAATACATCACATTCGTCTCTATATGTGGAAACTTGGTTCTTGCATCCCCTAATACTGCCTCAGGTGAGACTGTAGCTTGCGCTACATAGGTTGTTGTTGAAAGGGCCAGCAGTGTAGGGTTTTATTGGTTGTTGCAACTAACTCTAAACCTATGTTAGGACCCCCTAAGCCAATAAATGGTTTTGTTGTCAGGATAGGGATCGCTTAAAACGATGTGTGATGTCACATCATTGGAATCTGACTGAGAAAGAGATTGAAAAGTGGTTAGATCTAAAGATTCATCAGTTCATAGCTCAAGAAAACAGGAATCCGCACCTATCGAAGGAGGATCGGTAGAATAGATATTTGTATACAGAGATACACAAAGTCTTCTTCTACACTTTCCCTATTGAACTATATGAACAGTTAACTAAACTGATAGACAATCAACGAAAGTGGAAGCTCAATACTCCTATAGTGTGGATTCTAGAATTTCTGTGATGACTAGAAGCCTTTGAAAACAAGATCGTACATGTTGCTGATCATTGGCTTGATAAAATTATGAGATGATATGTTACGGAATTTTCTGTTGACACCTCAGTCAGCTATCATGCAGTGGAGCAAAGAATCTTCAAGGGACTACTAGGTAAGTATTTAAGGTCATTGAACACTTGGATTAAAATGTTATTATGTGAAAAGAGGTTAATTCCATTACCTTGATGTTTGGAGCTACACAAAGTAGAAGATTCTTTAGAAATCGTGAAAGCTCAAGGCCAGAGTATAGCCCATTGATTGGACCTCATTCGAGTGATGACGAAGAGGCGATGTAGACTATGGTGCAAAGTTTTGTTTAGCTAATAACTCTATGTACTCCTAGAACACATCATCCATCCAGTCCACCTCCATTTTCACCTCCACTGCATACAGCTTCACCCGCACCTCCACCTCCATTGTCGCCTTTCAACATATCAAATGCAATGAAGATGTCAATCTTAAAGGCCATGGGAAGCGAAGATCCATAGAAGTTCTTTTTTGTTGCGAATGTTGTATGGACAATGCAGCAAATTACCAGTGATAATATTAAGAAGGTGTAGTTGGTTACCACCTTGCAATATCACGTACTAACTAAGTACATTAAGTATTGTGCTCACAATTCTCATGCATCACTAGTAGAAACTCAGACGACTTTGAACAAAGACTTCAGTAATCTTAAATCGGACTCATAGTCAGTGATTGAATTTAAAGAGATCATGATGAAAGTTGAAAAGATACCTTGGGACATTGATCAGAGGTTGAAGTGCCAGAACAAATAGGCTAACATGTAGATCTCAGATAGGTAGAATCATGATTGGTTTATCACGTTTCTTTTGCCGCATTTGAGAATTCATCAGTCACAAAAGAAGATAGCAACATAGGCAGAAGCCTTAGAGATCATGATGAGGCTGTATGCATCACCTATTCAGGTTACAAACCTAGGGGTATAGCGAATCCACTCATAGTTATCAAGCCTACACCTAGAATTATATAGTTTGAAGAAAGACAAGGAGACTAAGCCAGACATGCATGTAGAAGTTTGGTGTGTGAGGTTCAAGGGCCATGGGCATGATAAATATCTTTGTCCCATGTAAATTAATTATATTACAGAGGGGGCCAGCCCCCCTAAAGCTAGAAGCCCTAGCATGGCTGAGCACGGGAGCTACGCTATGGTGTGCTATTTGTCAAGTTACTAGGCAACATGTGACAGATAATTGCCACTTGCTTCATAAGTTTGTTCAAACACCTCAGTAGTTGTTCTATAATTTCTACAAGTTTGTGGGCCACGATGAGAATAATTGCTAAAGCTATGAGATGATGATGGAAATAACCCCTACTCCATATCAAAGCAGAGACTCGACCTCCAGATCAAAGCAACAAAGAAGTCCGCAGAGGTTTTCAGGCCTGAGGACAAGGGAAAGGAGGAGGACCTAGCAGAAGTCGTGGTAATATTATCTGCTACAATGGTGGACAACCAGGGCACTTTACATGAGATTTCCTGAATCCTACAAAACCTTCGTGTCAATACTGCAAACAGTTTTACAATGTCATAAAATATTGTCTGATGTTAATAGTTAAGATGCAAGAGAAGAAAATGTAGCCTCAAAAGGTGACGTAGAATTCACAAATGATGAGGGCTGAGCCACACGAGGAGGATCAAAGTGTTAATATTGTGCTAAGAAGTGGAATGGTGACTAGCTCTAATAAAGGTAAACAAGCTGAGGAAGATAGATGGGTTCACAAAGCTCTTGAGAAAGAAGCAGCCTTTGATCTTGAGCCCACTAAGGAAACCTTTATGGAAGCAAAGAGAAGCTTTGTTGAGGCCTCCACCTTAAGAAGCAAGGGAAAGACAATAGAGACTAGTACAGTGCAATAATTTGACCCTTCTATGCTTACTACATTTTTGGAGACCCATATGAAACTGTTGCGCGATAGAAAGGTTGTGGAAGGACTGAAAAATTTACTAGATAAATGAGCCAATAAAGAAAAGGTTCCTGATGAACATCATGTGGTTAGAAATATTGGTAAGAATAAGGTAAAAACAAGGTGAGAGATGCAGCTAGCAGTGCAAATAGGTGATTAGGAAATGGACCAGGTCATCTTGGATCTGGGGTCTGATGCAAATGTTCTATTGAAATAGACATGGGGAAAGGATGGGGAGACCTATGTTGCAGTGGTCTCCGATTCAACTCAAGATGGTGAAGTACTAGAAAATCATCCCCATGGGACGCTTATATGGAGTAACGGTTAATATTGAGGGTGCGAGTGTGGTAGCGGACTTTGAAGTTATAGAAAGTTTTGATGACAGTAATCCCTACCCTATGCTTTTGGGAATCGATTGGGCTATTGACATGAACAGGGTCATTAATATGAAGAAGAGGACAATGTCATTTGAAAGAAATTCACATAGGGTTATAGTGCCACTGGATCCTATAGAAGGGGTGCACTATATTGAACTAGTCTGCAATTATGTAGAAAGTGATGATGAGCTGGATCAAGTTTACAAGATAACTTCGTGAGATGAGGACTAGATCAATCCAATGGCAAATGGACGGATCACATGCAACGGGAGAGTTCATGCACTTCTGAGTTAGATGAGGAGTTAGAGCACTGGAAAAACCACTTACATGATGTGTCCACATTGCGGTTCAATATGATGACAAAGTCGTTGCTCTATGTTTCATCGTAGGTAAGAAAATTCCATTATTATGATGGTTTGACTAACAAAGATCTGTTTCTAGATGAATTTGAGCATGACATCCCTGAGGAACACCACTTTCAAGCCTTGGAGTTGGTGCTACGTGCTACACCTGCACGATGGTGGGGTATGCACAAGGACAGTTTTACAAGATGGAGGGAGTACAGGCACATGATGAAGTTATTATTTAGGCTTCTTAATACAAGAATTCCTGAGAAGTATAGCGTAAAAGATGATCCACGCAGTCACCAGGCAAAGTTGACTAAGGTATGGGGGATGGAACCGCAACCTAAATGGGTTTATATCTTTTTTCAAACACTGGATATGATCCCCATGAACTGATACCTTGAAACAGAGCTACGACATCGCAATGCAGAATGGGATGTATTGAAGGAAGGTTCCATATTGAATTGTAGATTTGAAGATGGATTTGCAAGCATTGATTAATTGCTTCAAGAAATTAAAGTAGTTATCTTCAGAACAATGAAGGAACCTATGTAATGGACCCAACCAGATTAGAGAACCTAGCTACGCCACAGATTGGAATGCTATATTGTGACCGCCAAAGAGGAGGAAGAAGACACTAGGAATATCAATATTCTAAAGACAAAAGGGCATCGCAAAGTCAAAGCCCCACAAGTAGAGAACTAAGACATCTCCACACCTTTGAAAATGAGGCAAGTAAACATTGACATTGAAGAATAATCAATGTTTGCAAATATTGGAGATTGTTGTGACAACGCTACAATAGGTAAAGTTGTCTAATTACTTCATGAATACCAAGATCTCTTCCCCACTATGTTTTCAAACTTTAAGGGAATAATTGGTGATTTGGGCATTATGAAGATCACATTGAAGCCAGACGTGAAGATTGCTAAAAAGAGGTCTTACCGCCTTCATCCTAAGTATAAGGAGAAGGTTCACCAAGAGAATTTGCAAGTAGGAAGTTTTCAAAGGATGAGAAAAACTACTCAACGACAAAGCACAAGGGGTTGGCCATGGTCTACGCACTACAAAAATTTAGGAATTATCTATTAGGAGGACATTTTAATATGTATACAAATAATTGTGCCTTAAAGTACCTAGTGAACAAGACCGTGCTCAGGGGAAATATTTTCAAATGGTTTTTCTTATTTCAGGAGTATGAATTTGAAGTCATTGTGAAGCCGAGGAGGTTGAATTCTAGACCTAACCATTTGTCGCGAATTGAAACATGTGAGGAACCTAGTAATTTGGAGGAAGGGTTGCCCGATGCACAACTCTTTGTGATATGTGTAGATGATAACCATTTTGTTGATATTATTCACTTCTTATCTACATGAATGGTGCCTTAAGGATATACAAGTCAATAGAAGAAAAAATTAGTCCTCTGCACAACCGATTTTTCGGTTGTCACAGGTCATTTGTACAAAATGGGTGTAGATGAAATATTGTAGAGATATGTGCCATACTTTGAGTGTGATAATATTCTCACTGAAGCTCATGGGGGAGTTGCAGGAGGAAATTATGTAGGAAAAGTGATGGCGGAGAAGATTCTGTGTGGAGGACTATGGTTACCAACATTGCACAAAGATTCCAAAGCATATTGTAAGGCATTTGATGCATGTCAAAGGACTAGAAAACCATCACGAAGGGATGAGATACCACTACATCCTCAGTTATCTTTGCAGGCATTTGAAAAGTGGTCGATCGATTTTATTGGGCCAATTCAGCTCCCTGGGAAGAAAATGGGTGCATGCTACATTATCATTACAATGGAATATTTAACTAGATGGGCAAAAGAACAACTAGTAAAGGATTGTATAGGGACTATGACAATAGAATTATTGTTTGAACATGTCTTAATGAGTTTTGGATGCCCAAAGGTCTTGATGAGTGACAAGGGTACGCACTTTCTGAATGAAACAATTAGCACGCTGATAGAGGAATTCCAGGTCTACCATAAGAAGAGTACACCATATCAACCATAGGCCAATGGGACAGTTGAAGATTTTAACAAAATTTTGGAGAATGCACTGACAAAGATATGTTATGTGCAACATAATGATTGGGATTTGTGCATACCTGCGGCACTATGGGGCTGTAAGACAACCTATAAGAAGTTGACAAGACAAACACCATTCAAATTAGTCTATGGGGTTGAAGTAGTAATGCCTATGGAATACATTGTGCTGAGTCTATGCATAGCAACTTTAACGGATAAGGTGGATCATGAGGCTTTGAAGGAACAGTTCATGAAACTAATGGAGGTAGAGGAAGATCAATTTCTGGCAGGATTCTACCAACAAGTATAGAAGGAACGAGAAAAATCATGGCATGATCACCATATCAAGCTTTGCACTTTCAAGGTAAATGATTTGGTGTTGTTATATGATAGTAAGTTCACTAATTTTTGGGTAAATTCTAGATGCATTGGTTAGGACCATATATTCACAAGGAAATTACAGATCGTGGGGTAGTTCAACTTGTGAAGCTGAATGGTGAACCTTACCAGGGAAGAGTGAATGGCAGCAAGTTGAAGCTATATACAGGGGATCCTATGTAATCACTATATGGTAGCGGGACAGTCTTAGTGCTCCAGGCAGTCATAAGGGACCGTGGGACTATAAATTACATTGCCTAGTTTGGAGGACTAGGTAGTGAGCAAGCTACGTGAAGATGGATGAGAATGCACCAAATGATGTTACGCTCAGGTCACTGCATGAGAAGTAGAGGTACCACACAGCCCAACAAGAAAATGACTATTGGAGTTGCTATTCATGATGGGAAGGCTAGAAAGTGGTTAAGAGGAGCAAGGAGGTGGTAATTATGGCAAAAATCTTTGAAGATCTACCTCCAAAGTAGCATTTATTATCAAAATTTCAGGGGAACAACTAGATTTGAATTTAAATCCCCCTATAAATTGAGCATGCTAGTCTAGTAGAGAACTCTTTGCATTTTGGTAATTGCTAGAGAATTTTAGTGTCTTTTGTATATGAGCAGATCGTTCTCGAAAGAATTTCTGCTACTCGTGAATTGTTCTATAGTAGCGTGAGAGTTATTTATGGAAATAATGACTGCCACTAACCCCACCAAGCCCCTCCATTCAGAAGAAGATGTATCTGAAGCCCTAGGTCCAAACATATCTTGTATGGAGACTACGCTTGTTGTACCTACAGCCCCAAGGTCACCTAGGACAAAATAATCAGTGACAAAATAAAAGTAGTGCACCATTAATAAAAAGAAACTAGCCATGAAGGAAAAACAAAAGAAGCCATTTCCAGTGTGAATTTCACCGAGAAAGCATACAGAGACACAACCAAAGAAGAAAAAGGAAAAGCAACCAAAAAAAGTAGTTGACCTAGAAGAGGGAGAATTCCAGGGTATCAAGGATGTTGATGTAGAATGAGTAGAGCCTATGATGAGGCTAGCTGAGTATATCCCTATGCAGAAGGGAAAAGCTAAAGTAATGAAGGATCATGATTCTAAGAAATTTTTAGTTTCGACAACTCTTCTGCTTGAGCAGGCTGCGTTCAAAGGTCCTCAGCTAGTGCACATGTTATTGCCTAGTATGGAGGATTGGGACCCCGCAGACGAGGCAAGATTTCTTCACTTGGCAACTCACAAGTAAATGAATAAAAATTACTATGCTAATATAGGGGTTACAATGTTCGAGCCCATGAAGTGGGTCCACGGTGTTGAGCAGTTAGGGTTGCTCAATCGTTTGTTAGTGCCACATTATCACTGCTCCTGCATCAACATGATCTGTGTGTGCCAGATCACACTGGTGCACAATAGGTGCCTATGGCTAGGTGAGCTTATCCCCATCATCATAGACATGTTGATCCATAGGGTAACAAGGTTTTCGTACAAAGGGGTGAACCTTGCTAAAGAGTTTGGAGGAAAACCAGAGAAAAAGAGTTGGCAGATAAGATGAAGAAGGAATTTTGTCTGATAAAAAATTCATGAGGATACTCTATCATGTCCATATTAGACTGGACAATACAATTGGATGCCCAAGATTCTAGTGCTAGGTAAATTAATGATAAAATATCGTGCGGATGAAGTTTTGGCACCAGTCATATCACTCTCATCTCAGTGCATAAAGGGGGTACAATATAACTGGGCCAAGTATTTCTATCAGGATTTCCTCGTGAACTTCCGAGAGGGCCAAGAGGAGAGAAAGCCATTTCATTATGTGTGGATATTGTTGTCAATCATTTTGGTTTCCTGGAGGTTACCCGAGGATAGCCAATTTTCTCCACACAAAGAAGAATTGCTCGAGGTAGTGTTGTTTGCCTTGTTGTTGGCCACAAAATATCTAGAGTGTATTATAGAAGCTAAGATATTTTGGTTTTTGATGGATATGGACATGCACATGAAAGTTAATTAGTGGCCAAGGTTGTCGCCCACCTTGATTGCACATCTATCAGCCTATGAATAATTTAAAGCCAATTTTCATAGGGTGTTGATCAAAGCGCATGGAGAACTTCAGTGGAAATGGCACCCACTACCTTATATGTTGACAAATATAGATATCCAGGAAGTTGTGGGGCTTTCTCCTAAGGAATGGTGCACGCCTATGCAGTTAAATGCATGAACAAGCACATGCGCAGAAAGATCTGTTTCGCCAAATTGGAAGAATGTCACTCAAAAGGTTGTGCTTGCACTAACATAACAAAAGAAGAAGGAAGTTGTGAAGGCAACTGTAGAGAAGGCTCGTATCGAGGATGAGCACGTTGCCAAAGCACGACCATAAAGAGAAAAAAAGGATGATGAGGAGAGTGAGAAGTTTTCTTCTCGCGACACTCATGAGTAAGAGTTGTTAGAGTAGGGAGGAGGTGGCAATGAGGAGAAAAACACTCCTTTCATCTTGAAGAAGTGCATGTAGGGGTAGAGTGGTGGACAATGAAAGAAATATAAGTTTGACAAGAAAAAAAATATCGATCCCATGGTGCTAATAAAGGGAGATCTCGACGAGATCGACAATAATATTCAGGACACAATGACAGAGGTGCAGCAACAATTTGAGTAGCAATACATGCAAACACTAGGGAGTGTCCAAAAGGATCTACGTGAGCTGTAGATTTAGGTGAACAAAATTTAGGTGCATGTCAGGAAGGCGAGTGGTGTGTAGGCAAGCTTAAAGTAGGGATAGAGTACAGTCTCAGAGATTGAATGGCCTCTGGATCTCAAAGTCTTTCCCTTACCAGAATGGTCAGTCCATGTGGAATTAGATGAGGATCGCATAGTGCTCAATAGAGTGTAGAATATGGCGTTGAACCTTGACACGTTGCCACTTTAGGCCCTTCATAAGTTGCATAAGGGAGTCTCTATTGAATTGAAAATCAGAGAGTAGTGCACAATCACTATCGCGAATGAGTTTAGAGTAACAAATGAGCAGCTTTTTGCGAAAAAGACTTAGGCACTAAAGAAGCAGGAGGAATTGTGGATAGAGTACGAAAATTTGGTCATAGTAATTAAGCAGGCCTACAAGTCTGTGTCTTAGCTCAATATACCTAAAGAGGTATATTGCTCTGCTAAAGTGAGGAAATTGGTTGTTGGAGTGCGTGCGTCAAAGGAAAAGGTTGAGAAGGTGATTTTTGATCTGAGGATGCATATAGTTGAGTTAAAGTTGAAGTTGCAGCTGACTACACTGTTGGAGGTTCAGGAAGATAAAGAAATAGGGATAAGAAAATCCATGGCCCAATTAGATGTCGCAGTACAAGTATGTGACCAACTCTTCATTTAGGCACCGGGCCTCTAAGATACATTGCAAGAGGATCCTACACTGCAATAGTTAAACACGGAAATCAGGAAAGCACAACAGTAGTATGATAAGATTAGTACGACAATGCGGATGTTGGCATCAGCCTAGTGCTTCATGCGCTTACAGGAAGGAAAAGAAAAATTGCTACAGATACAGGAATTGCAGAGGAAGAAGTCCTTTCTCAGCGCATGACTTGAGCCTTGGATATAGGAAGCCTACCCATTTTCACAAACCATTCATGAGAAGTTGAAGGAAATGCAGTAGACACAGAGGACTACAAAACTGTAAGTAGAGGGTCCAACCACAGAGAATTTGGTCCAGGAAATCCAACAAGCAACAAAACGTAGCATCACGGAGATTCAAATGATGACCAAGGTGTTCTGTGAACTCCACCAGAAAGTGGAACAACCAGCTGAGTGACTCGAGGGTGAGTCATAATATTTGTGTTGGGGGCTTATTGGGATGGGGTCCCCTGGGTCAGTTTGGGGGTAGTTAACCCAAATTTTGTATACATTTTTGTAAAAGATGTAAATTATCTACGATATGTGGATGTGGAGCACGTAGATGAATAACAGTCAAAGGGATTAACCCCCTGTTTTGGGTAAAATTTTGAGTTAGTTTGATATTCACCCATGGTCTGCAGACCATGACATTATATTCAAAAGTCTATAAATAATTGAGTCATAGTGAGTCTTAGAACAAGTTAGAAAAAAGTTTTGATAGATAATTGGAGACATTGAAGAGTTTTTGTTGTCTTGAGTGAGAGCTATGGCAGGTGATGAGCCTTAGTATTGCATAGCAAGAATGCTACAACTCCCAAGGCTACCAACTTTTAATTATTGACCCAGGGTTTGTACAAAATTCAGAAGTATCAACACTATATGTGTAGCATACAATGTGTCCTTCCTTTGCTATCATGAGAGAAAATAAATGTTGCCTATTTTTAGGAATGAAGTATTGAATTTAAAAGTTCTTGTAAAGTAACATGAAATCCTCTATCTACTTATTAACACACTTTGCTTGCAAAAGAACCCTATTTTAACCATATTTGTCACATGTGATGTTTTAACTAATCTAACCATGAAACCTGATCTAGAGAGTACTAACTACTGTGTGCATGTGTAAATATAGAAGAACTCATTTTTTAATTGTTTTCTTTATAGACGCAAATGCTAATCATTCCTTAATCTTTGGCAGGGGAGACAGGTGTGGAGGAAGAGGGGTACAATGATTTTGATGGCTTGGCGGTCATGTAGGGGCCTAATCCCAGCTTGAATGATGATTTTTCTCAATTCAGGCTCAAAACAGGCCACCAGAGGATTTCCTACAGGATGTACTAGTTCTCCTACAGGATCCCCTAGTTCTCCTATAGGATCCCTTGTTTTACTACACGACATTACAGATTTACCATAAGAAATTATTATTCATCGAATGGCCAAGAAAATCAAATCCAAATTGGATGGGAAATTTTTTTTTTTTGACTTGGATGTCTTAGGTCCCCATTCCAAGTAGAATCACTCAAAAAAACCTCTATTAACCCATGCTAAAAAATAGCAAAAAATTACTAGTCAAAAATCTAGAAATTTGAGAACTAGTGAGCTAGTAAATCTATAAAATGCCTAACCTAATCAAGTGAAAAAGAAATGGGGTAGCTTTTTTTATTAAATAGAATTTTTTTGTGGCCTAATGCAAGTGGAACTAGCTCAATTGAAGCTTGTTAGCATGATCTAAAAAATAGCAGAAATTCACTACTAGTTGCACAAAGGAGTTCTAGAAATCTAGATTTGGGAATAGGAAGACTAATCCAAGTAGCTCAATAATTACTATGACCATCCAAATATTTCCCAAGGATGAAATAATTCTTGTTATCCTTCAAAATAAATTACATGAACCATTTAACCCAATCCTACAACAAGAAATCATTAATACTAAATGCAAAAGTCGAAAGAAATAAAAACAACAGATGCATGTGACTTAAGAAGTTAAAATAAAGAAAAGAAATGATACAAAAGGGATCTGAGGCTCCTAGGATGGCCAAGCCCAAGGAAACTCAGAGATATATGGAGGAGAACAAGTTATATAAGTTGCACATGACACCAATATTCATTATTTTCATCAATACATTTATATCCCTACAACAAAATACAATGGAGGTGTAGAAATACAAGTTCTCTCCACAAGAACACTAATGAAAATATCTCCATAGAAAATGATTAGGAATCATTCCCCATGAATGGAGGATGCTTTCCCCACCAAAATCCCTTGATTAGTGGATATGTTTCCTAATTATTATGGCTCCAAATCTCACCCTTGATATTTGTGATGCTACATTTATGGCCTAGGGCAACCCCTCCTTCCAGACATGGTCCAAATTCTTAAAATACAGTGTTTTACTCCATGTATGTGACATTGCCCTGAGCTAAACGCATGTGTACACGGGTAAGTGTATACCCAACCTGTGTATATGTCTTAAAACACATAAAAAAAATTAAATCTCCTTAATTTTGGGTGGATATCACGAGCTTTACCTGTTGATTGCCTATTAGTGCCCATGGCCCAACTATTCCCAACGAATTCCCAACTAAAAGACTATGCTGGGAGAAGTATAAAAACGCTTCAATGGGAACGCCTTAAGGAGGAGAGAAGAGAGAGAATTAATCTTCTGAGATTATCCATGATCAAGTCTGAAGATCCTTGTGCTTCCAGCACTTCCCCCACTACAGGAAACCTTTGTTTCTTTGAGATATGATGTCATTTCACTAGTTGAGATATCTTTGTGTGAGTCATGGAAGGAGCCTTTTGTAGACTTGGGATTGGATGGATCCAGAGGATAGTTCCACTTGGAGCCAACAAGAGGAAGATTCCAGTGATATCATTCCTTGCTTTGTTTTAGTTGTTTGCAATAAAGAAGCATTTGTCTTGTTCCCAAAATCAATCTTCTTTATGCATATGATGTTATTGTTATGGTTTACATATGAATAATTGTTTCAATTGTATAACTAACCATCTTTCAATATGTTGTGAAGTTGATTTATATATGATACTTGGTCCATATATTGCTATGCTTCTTTGAATTGGCTATTTTGCAGGTTCAAGGATCGAGAGGAACTCCAAGAGGGTTT
>APFE030421854.1:11291-29459 GCA_000404065.3 Pinus taeda | reverse complement strand
CCTAGCTAAGAACAGACCCTAGGCTTGGTGTGATTTTCACCTTTACTGGTAGCTGTAGGGCTGACTAACCACCTATCTATAGGGTTTCATAACGTCCTCTCTTGCTGTAGGGCTGCCTAAATATCTCTCTTGCCTGATGTTATCTCTATCTTGCCGTGTTTCATAAACGCTGTAGGGCTATTGTGGAATGTTGTAGGGTTGCCTGCTACCGCCAAGATCTACTTCCAAGCTTTAGTCTCCCTCTCTTAGCCTTGAAATCTGGTCTGCCTGCCTATTCAGTCGGTCGGTAAAACAAGGTATGCCACTGCATGTGAGGGTAACTTGTTGCACGTGAATTAAGAGGTGAAAAGAAGGAAATAAAATGATACAAAAGGGCTATGAGGCTCATTTGGTGGAAAATCCCAATGAAACTCAGAGACATATGGGGGAGAACAAGATTTAGAAACTAAACATGACACAAATCTTCATTATTTTCATCAATACAATTACATCCCTGCAAGAAAATATAATGGAGCTGTATAAATACAAATTATCTCCACAAGAACACTAATTAAAATCTCTCCCTAGAGGAAAATACGACTTGGTACTTATAAAAAATGATTAGGAATCATTCCCCATGAATCAAGAAAGTCTTCCCCACCAGAATCCCTTGATTAGTGGATCTGGTACCCAATACTTGGAATCTACATTAAATGTTAGGGAACACATTCCTAGATTTTCTCAATCATTGGAGTTCCACAATATGTTCCATAATTCCATAATATCTTATTGATTTATTATTTAATAGTGATCCTCTTGTAGTAGGGAGCAAGTCCCTAAATTATCTCCTCCTCCAAATCTTCACAATCTACCCAATATTCTCATAATATTCTACAAAATAAATAATATTAGGCACAAATATGTAGTTATTCATGAACCTTCCTAATGAATATACTAAAGTTAGAATTACATTACCTAATGCAAAAAGAGAGGTTTAATGTGCTAAAGAATGGTCATATGCCTTCATTTATGTTTAATTTAGAGACATGGGCCTTAATATATGTCTAATTTTGAGGCTCATCAGTAGGAAGGCTCTACTTCCCGCGCTTAGGTAAAGGAGGGAAGGCTCCTACAATTGAGTGTGCAGGAGGCCTAGGTAGAGTCCACATCGGAGTGCACAAACCCCTAAAACTCTGTGCATAGGGTAGACTGCTTTTAATCAGTGAATTGAAGATTAATAAAGAATACTTTTTGCAGAATTACTGTGTATTTTCATTGCATATGTTTATGTTATATGTTGCCTATTAATGAAATGTTTGATGGAATAATGATTGAATGCTATGCAACTTTACTGAATCTGTCTTAATAATGTATTAAATGAATGCTTAACCACTTCTACACAGTGACAAACTATTTCTCTTATGTTTTCCAATGAATTAAGTAGATCTACGTGAGATGTGATCTGGGATCACATGTTGATGTGTGAATGTAGACAAATCCTCTTTTCTAGGTTCACAATTACTGATCGCAGGCCTTCGAGAAGGTCTAGAAACTGGTGGACATAGTTGCAGGAAATGAGCCCTAGGAGATTATCGATCTGTAGATAAGTATATCTAAGCCACTAAAAGACGTCACATTTGTCTCTGGATGCAAAAACTTGGTTCTTGCATCCCCCAATACTGCTTCGGGTGTGACTCCAGCCCGTGCTACACGGGTTGTTGCTGAAAGGGATAACAGTGTAGGGTTTTGTTGTTGGCACAATTAACTTTGAACCTGGTTCAGGACCCCTAAGCCAACACATAGTTTAAAGTTTTACTATAAAGGCACAAGACAAACTACAAAATTTCACAAAGAAACAAAACCAAGAAAAAAAATTCTCTATAATAACTAAACAAGCAATATTCCCTCAAAATAATCCAACACATCATTTGCCAAAATAGTGTAACTCATTAAAAAGAGTCATTCCAAAACATAGTTTATAGGAAAGCTTCATGAATAGAATCAAGAACAAATTATAGGCATAGGTTTAGTATATTGTTTTCAAATTGAACCCCTGACCTACTATATATTTCCAGTCATGGTGTCATTATTCCATTAAATTAAAAAGCCTAGCAAGGTTTCCTTGCTTTCAGAAAACAATAATACAATACAAACTTAGGTGAAAAATGCTTACATCGCACAAGAAATGGGTGGGAGCACAAAATAAAGCTAGAAATTTGTAGGAGGAAGCAACAAATATGATGCCATGAAATCACCAATCAATAAGCCACTAGAAGAGGAGGAAATAAAGAAATAAATAGAGGGAATTAAAAGAAAGTATGAGGTAACCAATTCTTCAAATTATTTTCGCAAACATAATCTAACTGCCATGTGAAATTTTATGTTAGGCATCATTCACGTTGTGATTGAGGACCTAATGCTTCAATAAACACGAGAATTTATAGATAATTTTAGAAAGAAGGCCAACCTCACATTAGGTCAAAACTCATAGCAAGTAAAATATACAATGTCTTTTTATTTAACACTTTGTAGTACCAATAACATTAGTTTAAATGTTTTAGGTTTTTCATATTTTTAAGTATATTTTTCTATTGGGTTTTTTCATAAACTTAGTTAAAATTTACAAAGATTATTGGAATTGTAAATAGAATTGGACATCAATGATAATTTCTTAAAAAAACATATTAAAAAATATAGAATGTTTAGACTCGTGTTGCTTAGATATGTCTAATATACAAAGTAAAAGTTTTTGGATGTGTGCATTTTGTGTATAATGCATATTTTTAGTTGACCATGTCACATGGCTTTGGGAATGTTAATATGCCTTTGGCTGGAGACATAGACTATGTGGGTATCTATGGGCTTAAATAAGGTTGATTGTATCTATTACAACAACCTAGCACCCCTATATTTTGTAAAGTTCTAAGCATTAAGGGGCTAGTTTTGTGCAGTTAGGAAGGTTACCTATAGTGACCACAATAATTCTTCCTCACACTTCCACTTGAATCACGTACAACTTGAGCAAGGCATCTCTAATGAAAAGATTACTAAATTTATCAAGTGGAGGCACAAGTTCAATTTTGAAGAGTGAGCCTTAACAAAATGGGCGGTAGTAGCATAATGGAATAGTGAGTGGTCTGGCAAGGAAAAGATGAAGAAAAATCGAAAAAGTAGTGCCTATGAAATCTAGGGCAAATAGAGTCAAGGATATCACTCTAAAAATGGTTGTTTGGTTAATAGTTAAGGAGGAGAGGTGTGCAAATAACATGCCAAAATCAAACTTGATAATTTTAAAAACAGTTATGGTAGTGAGTGTTGGAGAGTCCTATTAGTACTACTCTTGAACATGTTGGAGGACATGTTTCCCTATAACGATATACTAACTACAATAACAACTTCTTTTATATTGAGGAATTAATATAAATAGTGTCGGGGTGGATTGAAAATATGGTTGGAAGCTAGGTTTCTCACTCTCTCCACCCAATTCCAAATCCTGAATGAGACTTTGGCCCATTGTGATAAAGCTAGAAGGGTATATGCCCCTCAAATAGAGGTGCACTCTAGTGTGCCTTGAGGCACCTCAACCCTTGCTAAGTCACAAGTTATTGGCATACATGGATGGTGGGTTGTTAAATATACTCTTAAGTTATAGTGTCGCCAGTTGGTTTAATCTCAAGGCTAGCCTAGGTCAGTATAACGAGTTACCAATTCCCATGGTTCAAAAAAAGGAATTAATATATGAAAATATATAACAACAAAAAGAGAAGGAGAAGGAGAATCCCCATACAATACTTCCATCCAAATGATAAATTCCCCATTATAAATCCTTCACAACATATTATTTGCAAGAGATTCCTACAACTATCCAACAACATTAAATGCATGCAAAAATTAAGCCTCACATATGATAGAATGATACCTCCAATATTATGTTAAGATTGAAAAATTGAAATAAAATGTAGCCCAAGGCGAGACCTCCTTCATCCACAAATTCTCCACCATTATAATGGTGAGGGAGATCACCTTATAAATTGAATCTATTCTCTTATACAACAAAATGTTATCTTTTAACTAACTCAATGACAATTCAAACACATATTATAGTGATGGAGTAAATAGATCCCACATAAATTTGTGGTGGACCACGTTACAACATGTGGAAACTAGCCCTTCCTAACAATTAGCTCCCATCCAAAAAGAGTAGTAATATGCCCCAAATAATGCTCTTTAAGGGAATGTTCCGCAAAAAATAGGCATCAAACCAAGTCAAATACACATTTCCACATAGAATGAACCCTCTTAAACTATGCAAGCATGTAACCACTCTGCATGTATGAATTCCAAGGTAATCAATACCATGGATTTATTTTTCATTAGGAAAATTGATAAACTTGTCACCTGTCATCGAGGAGACATGGGAACAATTCAATGGAACTGCCATTATACTCTTGAGCCTAGCAAAAATTCCCACAAGCATCGTTATATAGGTAAGCTAGGTTTTGAACTTAGTTGGGCCCCTATATTAGTGTGAAAATGCCTTCCAGTCTAGGGTATACATCCACCATTTTCCCTGTCCTGGTGGGCTAACTACATAGATAAATGTGCAAGATTCCAAATAAACAGAGCACTCCATTAGAATATAAATGCTCAAAATCCTAAAATAGAAATTCATTCATCTCCCCAAAGCAAATCTAAGGAGATGAGGGTGAATTAAGGTTTTTACCATGCTAAAACTCCATGAGATTATGTGTGTGTGTGTGTCTACAAGAATAGTAAGAAATATCTCCATGAGTGCGCCCTCCTAAAATATATAAAAATAGCAAGAAGAGACCCTCTGCAAGTTCACCCTACAAGAATAATCTCCTAAAAATAGGAAGAAGACTAAGAACAAGAGCATGTATGACACATGTGTCGCCCTCCTCATGTTCCACAAGTTTTCCAATAACAACCTCCATAACCACCTCAATTTAAATAATAATAATAATAATAATATAACTTTAAGGTCACATCCAAACCAAAAACCAAATTAGTGTATGAGACCCGCTTATTCATGGGATAAGGGAATCCCCTCTATAGAATGATTAGATTGCTAATATCTCTAAAGGTGAAGTCTCAGGGTGGAGGCTAGAGTGGTTGAGAGAACAATTTGGTCTCTAATCCACCTGAGTTCAATTCCAAGGGACATGTTTGGTCTATTGTGATAATGTTAAAAGAGTAGGTGCCCCCACCCACATGATGTCTCGACGCTTGCTAAGTCATAGGTTATTGCAATATATGGCTTACACATTGTTGGATATCCTCTTGGTGAAATAGGGGTAGGCAGAAGATTTGATATTGGGCCTCTCCCATATTACTCCAATGTGTTGTTGAATCACCATAGTTAAATTATATAAATTAAAATCTATGAATGTATACATACTCTACTAGTCTGAATTTAAATCAAAACACAACAAATTACAGATATAACCATAAATACAAATATGCAGTAGAAATAAAACTTCATTTCATTAATATCTAATACTGAAATATGTTTACAAACAAAATGGAAATAAGACTAGCTCAGGCAATGGTAGCTTATCTCTAAGAAGAGATGTGGTAGCGACATGCCTCTGAACTGTGTTATAGTAAGGCTGAAGGGCCTTTTCATTATTGAACAA
This sequence comes from Pinus taeda, assembly GCA_000404065.3. Lineage (NCBI taxonomy): Eukaryota > Viridiplantae > Streptophyta > Pinopsida > Pinales > Pinaceae > Pinus > Pinus taeda. Next base: position 23,823 of record APFE030421854.1, on the reverse strand, counting down.
TAAGAGAAAACCCTAAACAACCAAAACCCTAGCCTGAGGAGCTATAACACCAAGAGTTTATGGGCCTCGTTGGGGTTAGTTGGACAATGGGGACACCACTTGGTCATATTATCTCTGTTTGATGTGCATGATACCCCATTGGAAAGATATCTCTGAGGAATACGATGAAAAAGAAGATTTTTGATAGAAAATCACTTATAAGATTGCCAAAAAAATGTCGTTTAGGGCCTCAAAATGGCTCTGGAAGTTTAGGACCTGGAAAAATGTTAAAAATAGTAAACTGTGCTACAATTGAGAAAACTAAAAAACTAAAAGAAACAATGGTGGGGGTCCAAGTGGAATTGGTGGGTGGCCACCACAATCCACTTGGATCATTCCTCCCCCTTTATGAAGTAATGGTCCCCATTACGTTGAGTTCCTCCATGAGATGGGGAAACTTCTGCTAAACTTGGTCCTTGGTGAGCCACTTGCCCTAGTGAAGGAGTTGGCCTATTTTGACAACTTGATATAGTTGGATCTTCTGTTGGTGAGTGTGCTTGATTTGCATGTCCATGATCTAATTAGTTGTGGCTTGTTCCATGCAATCTGGATTTAACTCTGTAGGTGTGAGTTGGCAGGTGGCCACCAAAATCCACTTGGATCATTCCTCCCCCCTTATGAAGCAATGGTCCCCATTGCATTGAGTTCCTCCATGAGATGGGGAAACTTCTACTAAACTTGGTCCTTGGTGAGCCACTTACTCTAGTGAAGGAGTTGGCCTGCTTTAACAAATCGATATAGTTGGATCTTCCATTGGCGAGTGTGCTTGATCTGCATGTCCATGATCTAATCAATTGTGTATGTTCCATGCAATCTGGATTTAACTCTACAGGTGTGAGTTGTTCTGCAATATCTGATGTGTCTAGCAATGGTGGGAAGTATGGTTGAAGGTGGTCCACATTGAACACTGGGTGCAGGCCAAGGAATGGAGGAATTCTAAGCTCAAATGCATTGTCTCCCACGACCTTAGTAATGATGTAAGGACTATATCAGAGTGGTCTGAGTTTCCAATATGCTCCAGTAAGGCATTCCTTTTGCAAATGCAACCAAACTTTGTCACCCACATAAGACTTGTGTGGCACTCGATGTTGATCATGTTGTTGCTTGTACATGGCACTTGATTTCTCCATAATGTCGTGACGTGTTGTCGGATATGTTGGAATGTCTCAGTGAATTTGTTTTCCTTATCAATTTCAAACTGGACATGAGAAAAATCTACCTAAGTCGTTGCAAATGGCATGGCCACATCAATGGGACATAATGGATGGAATCCCAAGCCCACTTGAAAACAGCTGTGTGTAGACGAGTTGTGGAGAACCCAGTTATAGCTATGCTAGACATAGGGAAGGCTCTCATCCCATGTGCATGGATTCTTTGAGTTGTACATGCATAGAATGTGTATGATCATCCTGTTGATGACCTCTGCGTGGCCATTAGTTTGGGGATGGAAAGTTATGGACTTAGTGAGCTTGGTGTCCAGAATCAACAAGAGACTAGAACAAACTGTATTGAGGAAAATGTTGTCCTGATCTGAGATGTAGACTATGGGATCCAAAAGTGTACCCACACTCATTCAAAGAAGAGTTTAGTAGTGGTTTCCATTGTGATATTCTTCTTGTAGGTAGCCATAATGGCCATCTTTGAGAATCTGACAATGACTACAAAAACACGGTTGTTGCCATGCTTAGTAGAAGGAAGGCTTGACATGTAATCCATGGAGATGGATTCTCAAGGTCGACTAGGGGTAGGTAGAGGAGTATAAAGGCCTTGGTTCTTGATGGTTGGTTTGCCAATGGTGCGGGCAATGTAGGATCTGATGTACTTCCCAACATCCTGTCAAAGATTCGACCAATAAAAATACTTCTCCAGTACTGTTACCATTTTCTAGACCCTAAAATTCCCAGTGGACCAACTATAGTGTGCTTCCCAAACAATCTTGGCATGCTCACTTGAAGGAAAAAAAGGTGTCCCAGGTAGCATAATACGGCATCCAAGAGGTCAAAATCTGAAATTTGCTGACCCTCTAGGAGCGTCTAGCATGTGTGGCCAAATTTTGGTTTGCTTTTGTAGAGAAGTTGTCAATTAGAAGTCTCGTGTGCACAAGACTTGAGCACGGTGGTTAACGCCATGATCGGTGGTCAGCTGAGGCAATATGAAACATTATTATTGTTGTCAGTATTATACTTGATATTCAAATTGAACTATTGCAGGTATGTGGAATACTTCTTATGGTGATCATTCTCAACTTCCCTTGCATATATATGAACTGTAGGGGCTGGTGGTCTGTGTGGATGAATGTTTCTTTCCCCAAAATGTAATGCCTCCATTGCTAGCAAGCATGAACAATGGAGTACATCTCTTTTTAATAACTGGGATACTTCCAGACCGTGTCAAAAAGTGTCTCACTGTGATATGCCACTGGATGCCCCTATTGAGTAAGGACTACCCCAATAGCATAGTCAGAGGCTTCTGTCTCGATCTCAAATGGTTGTTGCAAGTTTGGTAATGTGAGCATTGGTGCAGAGAAGAGGCTATATTTCAACTATGCGAATGCCTTTTGTTGAGATTCAGACCAAAAGAATTTTTCTTTCGATCCTCCCTTGGTTACATGACTCAAGGGCCAAGTGATATGAGAGAATCCCAACACGAACCTGCAATAGAAATTGTCAAGACCCAGAAAACTGCAAAGATTTATCAGAGTGGTTGGAGCTGGCCAATTATGAATGACTTAGATCTTGGTTGGATCCACATGCCCCTATTCATCAATAATGTGTCCTAGATACTAAACCTAGGTCATGCCAAAAGTGCATTTCTCTGAATTGGCCTATAGCTTGTTCTGTCGCAGTGTTTGGAGAACCTATCGGATATGGTGGAGGTACTCTTCCCAACTCTAGCTAAATATCAGCATGTCATCCAAAGTATACCACTATAAATGAGTTAGTGAATGGCTACAAGATGTCATCCATCATCCTCATGAAGGTTGCAGGAGATTCATTAACCTAAAAGGCATAACCAACCATTCGAGAAGGCCCTCCATGGCTTTGAAGGCAGTCTTCCACACATCGCAAGGTTGGATTGGTGCCTAGTGATATCTTGATTTCAATTTGATATTTCTAAAATATTTCCACCCTTCAGTTGGTCCAGAAGGTCATCAATCCGTGGGATCGAGTGAAGCCACCCATCCTTGGCGAAGCCACCCGATGGTGAAGATCCCATCCTTGGTGAAGCCATCTGATGGTGTACGATTGTGGTTGTGGTGTGGTCGGTAAGCCCAACTGCTTAACGACCTCTATCAAAATGAGGTTCTTTATGCTCTCGCTGTCAATAATGAACTATAGTAGGGAACCATTTACCCACATCTTGAAGTGGAAGAGGTACTCCTCCTCCAATGGATCTTCAGGTTCCTCCTCTTGGATCTTCATGGTGGAAAAAGTGGTGTTGGGCTCTGGATCAATAATCTACTTGCCTTTGTCATTCCCCTTGTTAGATTCTAACTCTGAGTCAGAACTTGCATCTAATTTTGAAGCCTTTAGCTTGGCCACCAGTGACTACTTGGCTTGACACTCACTCTTGTTGTGAGCGGAGCTCTTATGGAACTCACACCGCTTTCCCATGTCCTTCTTCAGATTCATGACATCTTTCTTTGCTTACCAAAATGACTTCTAGGTGGGTACGACTGAAAACAATGAGTTCATACTTTCATCCTTCTACTCACAGTAGTTTTCCCACTAATCCTTGATGTGGGGGGTTGCTTTGAGAAGTGAAAAAGTGATCTTTTCCTAGCTGGAAAAATCATGAATGGAAAAATATCCTTCTAACAGATTTAACCATTTATCTACAACATATGCATCTATCTAAACCTCAAATATGGGAATGTGAAAGTTAACTTGTTCCTTAAAGGGTGTGGCGCTTCCAAAGTAGTTGCTAGAAGTAGATATGTCACCCTTCAGTAGCTACTAAAGGATCTAGGCAAAGTTGTCCATCATCGCATTCCTTTATCATTCGAGGGCTTGTTCAAGCAATATTTTGATAGGATCTCCTACCCTCTCGTCCTTCTCTTCATCTTCCATGGGAGGCCATCGGGATTTGCGAGGTTAGTCTTGCAAAGGTTCGACCAGTTCAAGCCCTAACTCCTTATATCCCGACCTTGTTCGGGACATGCAAAGAAAAATAGAGAGATAGAAGACTGATATGATACCACTGATCTGGATTTGAACAGGAACACAACAAATTATAGATATAACCATAAGTACAAATATGCAGTAGAAATAACACTTCATTTCATTAATATCAAATATTGAAATATGGTTACAAGTAGAATGGGAATAAGACTAGCTCAAACGATGGTAGCTTATCTCTGAGAAAAGATATGGCAGTTACATGCCTCTGAACTATGTTACAATGAGGCTCAAGGGCCTTTTCATTATTGAACAATAAGATAAAACCCTAAACAGCCAAAACCCTAACCCGAGGAAGTGTAACACCAAGGGTTTATGGGCCCTGTTGGGGTTAGTTGGACAACCAACTTCTCAGGGTTGCGACTTGGTCAAATTATCTCCATTTGACATGCATGATACCCCATTCGAAATATCTCTCCAAGGACTATGAAAAAAAAGATGATTTTATACAAAAAATGATTGGTACAAGATTGCCAAAAAACGTCGTTTAGGGCCTCAAAATGGCTCCAATAGTTTAGGACCCAAGAAACTGTTAAAAATAGTAAATTGTGCTACAATTAAGGAAACTGAAAAACTAAAAGAAACAATGGTGGGGATCCAAGTGGAATTGGTGGGTGGCCACCAATATCCACCTGGATCATCTACCAACCACAAATTATAACAAGGAGAATATTTTGAGACTCTCACCAAAATGTTATATGGGCCCAATGAGTTATTTGGTTAACTAGTAAATATGGGTTCAAAGATATGTGACCCTTGTTGAAGTAATATGGTAACTAATCAAATCATCTAGCTCTCCAAATCACGCAAGAGAAATTTGGAAATTATAAAGGAAATTGACAATTAAGTCTCGAATGTTATTATGGATGTAAAAACACAAACAAGTCATACATGAAGATGAGAGATAATGATCTCTCTAAGGATAAAGTATTCTAAGAACTTGTTAAGGTGCTATAAATTTTTATATGATTGTTTGATTTTAGCTAATCATTATTATGTTTGAGATGTTGCAAATAATATTTCATCTTGAAAATTATTTACAAAGAGACACCAAGTGATCTGATAATCACCCTATGACTGATCTCAGTTAAGAATTATAAAATGGAGGTATTACAGACTCATGCGTTCGTCTGTGTGTCTAGGTTATTTAAGCAATGGATCGATCAGATTGCAAATACTTAGACACTTGAAATGTAACACAACAGAGAAACACAATAAGAAAATATAATAACACAAGAAATTTATAAGGAGTTCACCCTATCCTCCAGGGCTACATCTCCAGTCCAGCTTTTAGTGGTGGCCATATTTATTTTGTATTAAAGCAGAGAATTACAACGAAGGAGATTAATATGAGTCTTCTATCACAGGACAACTTGGCAGGGTGGTTCTTGGATTCCCCAAGCCACTATAGTACACATACTCTTGTCCTTACCAGCTTTTCAACCTCTCGGGTCTACAATGGAAGGAGCCCAATGTGGTGCTTGGTCTTGACAGATCCCTCTCAGGGATGGCTCGAATTCCTCAAGCACTCTACTGCTACGCTGCCTTTGGTCAGCTTGGCCCTCTGTCTTCTCACTGTTTTTTTCTCTCTCTCTTTAGTTTCTCTGTTCTTCTGCCATGTTCCTTCTACTTGTTTGTGCATGGCTTTAAAGCCACTTGAGCTCATGGTTGTTCGATTCCCCTTCCAATTCCATAGGATCACCTGCTACAGCTTCGCTTGGAGTTCCCTATCTTGGCTTCATCATCAAACTCACAGGGTGCAACCACTTGTCCTCCTGTGAACTATGCTAGCTTGCTTTGTCGGTTCGGTTCTTCAATTACATCATGGAATGAGTCATCCATCACCTTGGAAGTCAAAGCGGACCTCAAATTCTTATAAATCATGGCTTAATCCCTCATTACATTCGGTCATACCATCGGGCGAAATATCAACCGTTAGATCTGAATCCCCTAGATCCAATTCCATTCGTTCATTTCTTGAAGTTGACTTGCTCGACCATTAGCACGCGATGAACGGTGGTTTTCTCTCTCCTCTGCTTGCCACACATCGGGCACTGAGTGGAATCGCTCCAGTTTCACCAAATCTGCTTACCGCCCAAGGACGCCCCCGATGAATACCACCAATTTTTAGAACATGGGTCCCACCTTAACCTTTAGCATTTTTCCCCACGATTTTCCCGGCTCCCATGCGACCGAGCGCTCAGGGCCCCACCTTTTCAAGGGTTTTTTCCTAGCGATTCTAATTACGCATCAAAATCTCCCTCCATTTCATGATCTAGGCTTCCCAGGGGCTAATTTTGCCTCTTGCACAATCTCCATGGGCCTCAGTCAACTCGCTTTGACTAAGGTCCTAGTCGTTCCATGCTAGCTGCCAACTGCCACTAGTTTAGAGGTGTTTTTGATCGCTGTTCTCAATCCTTTGAATTCTATCTCAACCTGGTGTCAGAGTTGGTCTGGTCAGTCCTCTGTCAGAGATCAAAACTCTTTATGCATTTCATTTTTAGGTGTACCACTCCATTCACCTAGCTCCATTCCGCTAAGGGCATGCCATAATCTGATAGAAGAGGTCATGCTAGTCATTTCCCCTTATGTCTGGCTCCTGCTCACTCAGGTCTTTTGTTAATGATCACTAAAGTCCATGACAGTCAAGGTCTAGTCCTTTAAAGGACAAAAGTCATTTTTTGATAGTTAGGTTCAGGGATTCATCAATTTGGTCTTCAAACATATTCAATAAAGCCATGAAGGCCAGAGTGAGCTGCTTACACAGTTATGATTCAGAGAGTTTCATCGTCATGTGGATAGACTTCGACCCTTCCTCAAAACTCTGTTTTGAAGAAAATTCAAACAGTGCCAATGGTGATAAAATTTTCAAAAAGTCGTCAGTTGATTTCTTTAGATGCATTCATGGTTTCCGTGGCCAAATGTCTTATCATGCAATCCCTGCAAAGAGTGCCGAAAATTTCATCATTTGAGCTAAAATTTCAAAGGGAAAGTGAAAATCACTGTACTTTAAAGTCAGTGAAAAAGTGTCAAAACATAACATTAGAAAAATGGATTTTTGAAGAAGAAAAAATTTAACCCATGACTTCCAAGTCTTTATATACAAGTTTTCACCAAAATCAAAGCCATTGTGCAAATCAAGTTCATTGGGAGATATTGTAAAGTGATTAAGAGTGCATCATGGGTGTTTGGAGCAAAGGATGAGGCAGTTTTCAGGGTGCGGTGCATATACACAGGGGCGCGGCGCACATAGAGGGCGCGGTGCACATAGAGCCATCCCTTAGTGTATTTTTTCAATGGGCACAACGCACACACAGGGCGCGGTGCACTGGGTTTTGCGCGCGGCGCATACCTACAAAGGGCCAAAACAGTGCCAAATTTCCTCAAATTTCTTGTGAAGCCCATCAAATTGATAGGTAGGCTCTATGACATGACTTATTCATCAAAGTTTATAAATTATATGGTGGTTTATTGCTATGTTTGAATGAAACAAAACTCATAAAATCAACCACAAGAAAACACCAAAGGCCATTGTTGCTAGGGTTGCATAATTGTGGTATTGAGGCCAAGGTTCCATTTTCACCCACCATTTTTCCCTCACCTACCATTTTTCCCTATCCTCCCTTTCTCATTTTTTCTATTATCCCTACCCTAAAACACTACCAACCCCTATTCCCTTTCCCCTCCTCTTATTTGTCAACATGGCACCCCAAACCCTACCTTGTCAAAACCCCAAAACCCTACCCTATAAAATACCTAAACACCCTTACATTATCCCTAAACAAACTTCTCCCCATAACCCCTATTCCCATCACATTACTCCCCTCCTAATACTCCCTTTTGTTTCATTGTTCCCCTTGGTGACAGATATCACAAGAGCACCCAACTTCACACCATCATCAAAGGGTAGCCTAAGTACAGTACACACAGTAGTCATGGCATCACAGCATTCATCAGAGTATGAGATGGAGACACAAAGTGACTCATCCTTAGAAGAGCAAGCTCCTAGGAGACATCACAAGTGTGGCAAACATGTTAGGGATGAGCCTACTACCCTCACTAAATTACAAGCATGCTCTTTTGCCATGTCATGTTTCTAGCACCTAGCATGTCTTAAATTTTGTCAAAGGGTGGCTAATGTTAGAGTTCATCTGAGCTGGCCCATCTTTTTGTGCTTCACCTACATGGAGGCCAATCTATCTTGGCCGAGTCACCTTCACATTGACACCCGAAACTATCTCAGTGGCAACCAGCATACCAAATGTTGAACAACAGTGGCACAAGCAAAAGAAGGTGGATAGGCAACACTATGAGTCTTACGTTAAGGTCAGATTCTTGAGGCAGCTCACAATATGCTCCGCTCATGAAATTGATCATGGAGTACTTTAGCTATGAGGGGAGGTTCTCTTGACTATATGCCTATCGCATCAGGTTGCTCATGTACTTTACCAGGGTGAGGATGATGAACCTCCCATTTTTCATTTGCAAGAACATAGAGAGGATGAACACCTTCATGCAACATAAGAACCCTCAGCAGCAACTTAACAGTGTATATCACTTTGCTCTTATCCGTATTTTGGTAGATCATCAGTTGGGATTGTAGGGCATTGCTTGGGAGGACTTCATCTCCCGAGACCTCTTCAGAATTTCACAAGTACTATCAGAGCTAGAAAATGAGATAGGTGGTCCTTCTCATTAGTATGAGCACCATGAGACCACGACTATGCCAGTATTCGTGACATATCAGAGAGGCAGTAGGCACTTTTTTTCAGCAGCAAAGTGAGTGTTATCTCCACCCGGGGTGGAAGGGGCCTCGCTTCCGGCATCGAATACACAGGTAAAGGACAAGGGCAAGAGGCCCATGCATGATGAGGGGCCATCAGGTAAACAGGAGGCTGACTTCATCCTCATTCAGGATGATGATGCAGATGTGGAGAGTGCCTGACTTAGGATGACTATTCAGGAGCAGAACACGGATATCCAAGACTTCTCACTCAATGTGGAGAGGGCCAGATGGATCATTAGGTATCTGGAGCAGAGGAGCAAGTAGCTTTAGGACCAGCATGAAATCATGCAGCTGCAAAGCATCCGTGAGAATCAACAAGCTGCCCAACAAAGGAGGATCGAGCTCACTACCTTTGAGCAAGAAATCAACAATGACCGTGAGTCCTGGCTAGAGCAGATCAACATACACTTGGAGAGACTGCTGGAGTAGGCTGACAGAGAAAAAATGATACTGAGAAGGATGGTTTATCATTACAGGGCACAGAACATGAGTGCAAAGGCTCGGATAAGGAGCTTGAAGGCAAAATTGAGCAAAGCAACAAAAGAGGCAAAAGAGGCAAAAGAGCAAGATCAGCTTTGAATCTTCGCTAAAGCTTCTGTGGCCATGCATAGTGCCTCTTAGAGAACCTACAACCCAAATTTCAAGAAATTTGGGACAATTTTGGTCACATGGTAATTTTTTGGTCAAAACACAGGTTTTTTCTCCCTGTGCGCTATGATTGGGAGCTCCAAATTGAAAATTGTTGGGTTGTGTTAAATTCTTTCCACATAGTTAACAGGGGGTTTGAGGGGTACCCATAACCCCACTTTATGGGGTCTGGGGCAGCGCCCTGGAAAATTTTGGTTGGACCCTATGTTAGGTTGGGCGGACCCACCTATGGTTTTGTGCATGATTTTCGCACATGTTTTTTGGACGCGATGGTTTTCGGTCCATGGTTTTGGACGCGATGGTTTTTGGGTCCATGGTATTGGATGCTTCAGCATGTATAAATATGTATTGTAACATTGAAAGGAACATAATGAAAAATCAAGCTGGTAGTCTCGGTTTTGAGATCCAGTGGGAAATCTCTGTGTATATGTGTTTTACGTGTTATTCTCTCGCATTTTTATTTTTCCTGTGATTTAGAATTCGTATGCAGGTAATTTCTGTACGGGGTTAAAACCTAAATTTGGTATCAGAGCCAGGTTTTGGCTTCAAGGGGACGCCTTTGTTGCTGAGGGGTTTCGCTCGGGCCTGTGGTAGACCCTGTTCAGTGGGAGATCTGCGAGATCGATTCTGGTGGTGAAAGAAGATGGAGAGAAGCGAAAAGATAGAGATTTAGAAGTTCAATGGTCAGAGTTTTGAGTTGTGGAAACTCAAGATGGAGGATCTATTGGTGGATAAAGATCAGTGGATCGCGGTAGATCCAGGTACTAAACCAACGCGAGTAACTGATGAAGAATGGAAGAAGTTGGATCGGAAGGCAAAGAGCACAATACAATTGTGTGTCTCAGATTCAGTATTGTTGAATGTATCAAGGGAAGCTACGACGAAGGCTTTATGGGACAAGTTAGAGACTTTGTACCAATCTAAGTCTCTGGTGAATAAACTGTTCCTGCGGAAAAAGCTATATAACCTGAGGATGAAAGATGGAGACTCGGTGACAGAGCATCTAAATGCGTTTAATACTGTGGTAAGTTAGTTATTATCTGTTGATATTAAAATTTCAGATGAAGATAAGTGCATCAGTTTTCTATGTTCTCTACCAGACTCGTGGGATAGTCCGGTTATTGCAATAGGTAGCAATGCAACTACCTTACAGTTTGATGAAATAGTCTCAGCCTTGCTAACAGAGGAGATGAGACGGAAAAATATGGACAACCAGAATGGTGATGCCTTGTTTGTACGAGGACGGTCCCATAACAGAAACAAAATTAAGTCATCAAGTGGGAGATCTAAACCTAGAGGGAGATCTAAATCTCCAGGAAAACCTACAAAGGTGGTGTGCTGGAAATGCAGAAAGGAAGGGAACTTCAGAAGGGAGTGTAAATCTAAAGCTCCTAATAAAGGAAAGGGATCTGATGATGCTCCTTCTGCAGAGGTGAAAACCACCTCAGATGAAGGTGGGGATGTGTCCTTGGCTTCTTCAAGTACACATGTAGATAATGAGGCATGGTTGATTGACTCAGGTGCATCCTTTCACTTCACTCCCCATAGAGAGTGGTTCTGCGAGTATGAGAAATATGATGGTGGTGATGTCTTCTTAGGAGATGATAGAAAGGCTAGAATCATTGGTCGCGGAAAAGTAAAGTTGAAGTTGCAAGGTGGAAGGGTTAGAACCCTTCCGGGTGTTCTGCATATTCCTGCGTTGGACAGAAATCTGATTTCTGTAAGCAAGTTGGATGATGCAGGTGTAAAGACAGTGTTCGAGAAGGATACCTGCAAGATGGTTCGAAGAGCACTAGTATTGATGCTGGGAGTTCGGATTGGAACTCTGTACAAGCTGCAAGGTAGCACTGTTGTTGACAGGTGCAATAGTTCTATGGTTCCTGAAAATGGAGCAGAAAATTTAGTGGTCTCTGGAGAGAAGACCATGTTGTCACATCAAAGGCTTGGACATATTAGAGAGAATGTCCTTCGAATACTTCATGGTAAAGGTATGGTAGAAGGTATGAGTAATAGCTCTCTGGATTTTGATTTATGTGAAAATTGTGTATATGGGAAGCAGAGTCAGGTGAGTTTCCCCTTTGGTGGTAAGAGGATGAAACAAATATTAGAGCTTGTGCACAGTGATGTGTTTGGACCTGTGAAAGTTCCATAATTGGGTAAGTCTGTGTATTATGTATCATTTATAGATGACTTCTCAAGGAATACATGGATATATTTCCTTAAGAAGAAATCTGAAGTCTTTGACAGGTTTAAAGAATTTAAGGCTCTGGTGGAAATTCAGACAGAGAAGAAGATAAAGGTATTGAGGACAGATAATGGTGGAGAATTCTGCGGCAAGGAATTTGAAGAATTTTGTAAGAAGTGTGGTATAGCACGGCAGAAGACTACTCCATATACACCTCAGCAAAATGGAGTCGCAGAAAGAATGAACAAGACGTTGATGGAAAGGGCAAGAAGCATGCTCAGTGGTGCCGGGTTAGGACAGGAATTCTGGGCAGAGGCAGTAGATACTGCATGTTACTTGGTCAACAAGTCACCTTCATGAGCGTTGGAGGATAAGACTCCACAAGAAGTATGGACTGGTAAGAAACCCTCTCTTTCACATCTGAGGGTATTTGGATGTGATGCATATGTACATGTTCCAAAGGAGAAACGAACCAAGTTGGATAGTAAATCTGAAAAGTGCATCTTTTATTGGGTATAAGGATGGTTTAAAGGGTTATAAGCTTTGGAACCCAGTCACACGGAAGGTTGTGTACAGTCGAGATGTGGTGTTCAGAGAGTGAAAGATGTTATTAAACATGAAGTCCAACCAAAGGAACCTGTGAAGATAGAGTTTGAACTAAAGGAGGAAGAATCAGACTCTGTAGCAAAGGAGGAA
>APFE030421851.1:44127-90985 GCA_000404065.3 Pinus taeda | reverse complement strand
TATATAGAAAGGAGGTATTTTCATTTGTATCATCCAAGAATTGTTCATTTAAGTAATGTAAAGGAGGTTGCCCCCTCGAAGAGGCTGAATTCTAAGGCATTGATCTATCTTTTCTATCTTTTCTTGAGCTGGTTTCATAACATCTTTCCAGCATTCCTTCGTCGTTATCTGATTAATTATATCCTAAAATAATTTAACACATTCTAGAACTTATTGATTTTATTATCAAAATACTACCTTCTTCCCTATGTATGCCTTGAATATTAATTACTCCATATAGTCTGTAGCAACTAATTCTTCAATACTTATTCTATTCAAAATCTTGTGATATTGTCGTTTTCTTTCTATACTCTATATTTAAGCTTTGCCAATCAATAAATAATGTAATGTTAATATTTAAACTTCCATATTCTAATTAATAGGTACATGTTCTACATAGGTTCTATAGCTTGTACCATATTCTTTGTTACTATACTTATGTCATGACTTACTTCAATTACATAGTATTATGTAGGAAACATACTTGTTGTAACATCATGTATAACAAAGTAGTTGAGAGATAAAATTCTCACTATATGCATATCTCTCTTTTATGTTAGATAGAGAAATCTACTATAGTAATAATATGTATGTAATAGTAGGCCTCAAATAATTTTCATCTTATATACTAATAGGAACTCCAGTTTGAAACAAACAAACCCCTTCTTCCTCCCTTGTTTGCAGTATAAGTTTAATTCCTTCATTAATATATTATCACCAACTTATATTATCTTCCTTGGACTTCACGCAACAACATGTATTTGATTTTTCTTTGTACTATTGTTACATTTAGAATCAAGAATGGAATCACCTCTTTTGTTATTATACATTACTCACGTGAGTTGCAAACTCAAGATGGCCTAAAGAGGTTGTCTCTTTCCTATAGCTAGTTTGTGTATCGGTTAATGTTGTTATTACATTATTGAGTTTGTAGTACTCAATAATAAAGACAAAACATCTTTGTATAATATTTGGACAACCTATGTATATTCATTCCATATCTCATCGACTGGATAAGGGTATTTCATTCTCTATCAATCTATTTAGTTGAGTTGTGTGTTTATTACTGTGTTTCTTGCCTATTTACTTTTCTTATTGCATCTCACCATACTAGGAGTCTTTTTTCTTTTTTGAATATATACACATGAACTCTCAATACAATTTTCTTTAACCAATCATACCTTAATACAATTCTCACATTCTAGCTATAATGATAGCTATAATTATATCTATCTTCCTCAACCTATTCAAGAATTGCAATTTGCTTTAACCAATCATACCTTAATACAATTCTCACATGCTAGTTGTAATGATAGCTATAATTATATCTATCTTCCTCAACCTATTCAAGAATTGTTTTACTACTGGGTAGGTCCAGTTTTTCAAGTCCTTTACTCCTTCCTACAATTATATTGTAGAATGTGAAACTTCATCTTCTATTTGCACTTAGGTTTGATCTAGCAAATGGTAATTTCTCTATTAGAATTGTGGGTTTGCCATAGGCTTCAACATTGAACCAACAACTCTGATACCATCTACAACATACCTCCATATACACCCATTTTTTATTATTATAAGTATTAGTTATGTGAATACTTAATACATACTCCTATTTTACTTTCTCTCTTGAACAATAATTTATTTAGGATTGCAATACAATTATTTATAATTTATCTATTAATATATTCACACCTTCTTTCATGATAGAAATGTGTATGCCCACTCTAACATAAGGAGACTCATTATTTTAACTCCAGTTGTCCCATTATGACTTATTGAAAGAGAAGTATTGACTTTAATTTAGCATTATATGTTTTATGTATGGACAAGTTTATTTGTATTATGTACACACTCCAGTACTTACCTTATTTTTTCAATAGACTCCACTATTAAACATTAGATTATAATTATATGATTTATCAATCCACATTCAATTGAAGGCCTTTGATATTCTTATGCCAGGTTTCCATAATTCTAATTTTATTCAGATAGTGTAAAATTGAAAGGACGTAAGAAAAATGCACCTGATATAGCTTTTGCTTTGCCTTTGATATTAGCAATGTAGGGCATCTAAAAGATCATGAAGCAGTAACCAAGTCTTGGTATATAATTTTAATTGAATTATCAATAATTATTATGTGGGTGGTAGGGATTTAACTTAATAGTACACACAAATGAAAAAGATTAGATTTATTTCCAAAGTATGGGTATGAAATATTGATGAGCCGTGGTATTTTAATAAAACCTATTTATAGATTAAGATTCTTCATGATAGAGTGGGATGAATCTCCATGGTTAATAATATTGTTACATGTTTTTTAATATATATATGTGTGTAACTTATTTTTACTTATTTTGATCATTAATAACAATTATTATTGTTTTAAATAAATTATAATTTAGTTAAATTGAAATGTATAATAACTCAAGTATTTTCATATTTATTATAGTTTAATCTTTATCAACATTTACTAGTCATTTGATTTATATAATTATACCAATTACAATAAATATACATATTTTAATTTATTAAAAAATTATTTTAAAATGATCATTTGGATCATTATGTTAACTACCAAATTCACAATACCTGATGCAAGAGCATCCAGCTCACCGTAATTGGGCAAAATCTCAACTAGGTTCGAAGGCTATTGATCGATTGGACTATTTAATTTTTACTGTGATAATTTTTCTTTTAACTTGTTTTACAAAGTCAGTTGAATTACAGGAGAAGAGAAATAAAGACAGTCAAAAGCATTCAAAGAAGTTATTTTTCCATCTGTATCATCTTTCCTACTGTTTGCCTAAATGAAACTTTTCTTTACAACCTGATAAAATACCATACAATTAATGTCTATCAATATGCTGTTGTATGTATTCTAATACGAATCACAGCCAACCATTAAACAGTTGGATGAAGTCTCGGTAACTTACAGTCGCATATGAAATACAAACACACATTTATTTGATATCTATTTCGCACATAGTCAAACAAGAATCCAGGCATATAATCTCCAGAAGTCCAAGAGGAAGAATTTTCGTACAGGAGTCAACCATTTCCAGTGTTCGAAATCATAAGAGCAACCACATAATAGAGGCGAAACACAATTACAAACAAAGGTAACATCACTGTATATTTCCTTTCACAAATTTTGTTTTAGAAAATTGAAGGACCATAGATAAAATTGACTATTTTAAAGCCAGAACAACTTCATGAAAAGAAAAGTCCATTAATATACATAGAGTAAAATACGATGCATAGTCAGAAAACCTCATAAGCCAGAAAACCCTGGACTAGGGTTTGACAGAAACCGAACAACGGCGACTTCCATCTCTTTTTAAACTTAACACAAGGGTGACCGAAAGGAATATAGCCAAACTAAACTCCATACAGCGACCAAAAGACCTGAGCAAGTCTACAGTAACCGTGTTATCAAGCAAACTACAACCAAACATTTGAGATTCAGGCCTACCCAAGAACAAGCGAACTGTACAAGTTAAGGACTGGAGGATACACACGCCCAGGTTGCCGACAGCGACCTGCAACCATCAAACCGTTTGTATTACGAATAAAGCAAAGAGGATAATTACAAGTAAATGTGCAAATGCATGCGGAAAATTTACAGAACAGTGAATTACCTGGGAGAACGAAGCCGAAAACAACCGTGGTGACATTCTGAAGGAATTGACCGACTGTAGACCAAAGGAGCCAAAGTGGGTGAGTTCCAGTAGCATAAGCCGAGCAAAATTGAAACAAGGACAGGAGGTATTACCTGTTCCGAACGAAGAATGAACGCCCGAGAGGTCCTGTGCTCGGGACAAATACCAGTGCCGTATTGTGAGAGTCCAGAACAACAGCAAGTGAAAAAGATTTAACCAAATTCGAACCAGGAATAACAAGGGTCCAAGAGTTACAATAAAATCACAGTAACTTCCAGAATCGACTATAAAGCCTCGACCAAAACCACGAAGACGCACACAGACCAGCAAGATATTGCAACCAGCAACAAACGTTGAAAAATACCTTACAGAATACGCGCATGCATGGGAGGAAAGAACAGTAAAACTTACCAAGGTTGAACCACGGACCAGAGCCGAACAACCACTAAACTCGAACACCATTTCCATTAAAGTTGCAAGCAGGTCAAATAGAGGAGGGACCGAGGTTTATCCCGCACAGAGAGTTGAACATACCAAGCGGAGCAGAGCAGACAGTGTTCCACAAAAGGAACCAAGAAACCCTCGACCAGAAACCCTCAGCACGAAGGAAGCAGAGGAATAATCCAGAATTTCCATAAGGAACAAGGGTTAAGGCACGAAGAGCGAGTGGGAGCAGTTTCGAGGCGGAGTATAGAGCATTCACTGCGAGCATTAACTCTAGCCACCAACCTAACATAGAATCCCGCGGATAATTACAGTTCAAGATTTTTATTGCCACGTATACCCCTTTTCCAGCGTGTAAAGTGTGGACCTTTGGGTTGGGTTACACCAGAGTGGTAACTCTGGTGTAACCCAACCCAAATGTCCACACTTTACACGCTAGAAAAGGGGTATACGTGGCAATAAAAATCTTGAACTGTAATTATCCGCGGGATTCTATGTTAGGTTGGTGGCTAGAGTTAATGCTCACAGTGAATGCTCTGTACTCCGCCTCGAAACTGCTCCCACTCGCTCTTCGTGCCTTAACCCTTGTTCCTTATGGCAATTTTGGATTATTCATCCACTTCCTTCGCGCTGAGGGTTCCTGGTCAAGGGTTTCTTGGTTCCTTTTGTGGAACGTTGTCTGCGCTGCTCCGCTTGGTATGTTCAACTCTATGTGCGGGATAAACCTCGGTCCCTCCTCTATTCGACCTGCTTGCAACTGTAATGGAAATGGTGTTCGAGTTTAGTGGTTGTTCGGCTCTGGTCCGTGGTTCAACCTTGGTAAGTTTTACTGTTCTTTCCTCCCATGCATGCGCGTATTCTGTAAGGTATTTTTCAACGTTTGTTGCTGGTTGCAATATCTTGCTGGTCTGTGTGCGTCTTCGTGGTTTTGGTCGAGGCTTTATAGTCGATTATGGAAGTTACTGTGATTTTATTGTAACTCTTGGACCCTTGTTATTCTTGGTTCGAATCTGGTTAAATCTTTTTCACTTGCTGTTGTTCTGGACTCTCACAATGCGGCGCTGGTATTTGTCCCGAGCACAAGACCTACACCAGAGTGGTATCAGAGCCAAGTTAAAGAGATTTAAAAAAAAAATATGGACGTAGGTAGACGAGGACGAGGCCGAGGTGCTCGTAGAATGGCAGATGAGGCATTACGAGAAGAACTCAGAGTTCTTACTGCTCGTTTGGAAGCAGTAGAGGCAGGCAGGCGAAGAGATCCAAAAATGGGCGATGTGAGTGAAGAAGAAGTAGAAGTGGCAGCAGATGGACCTGAAGGTGAATCAGCAGAAGTGAAATTACTGAAGTCTGTCTTATTATCGAACAGTAGACCAAAACCAGAACTCCCGAAGTACGATGGTAGTTTGTCTATTGATGTTGTGTTGGATTGGATTAGTGAGAGGGACAAGTATTTTGAATGTGAGGAAGTTAGTGAAGACAGTAGATTCAAATTTGCAGCAACAAAGCTGAAAGGACACGCAGCTCTGTGGTGGGATAGTGTCTAGAATGAGAGGAAGAGGTTGAACAAAACACCGATTAAAACTTGGACAAGGATGGTAGCCAAATTGAAGGGCAGATTTCTGCCAAGGGATTATCAAATCGCGTTACATAGACAGGTACAAAACTTAAGGCAGAGGGGACTGATTGTGAAGGAGTACACAGAGGAGTTCTACCGAGTGAATTTGCGAGCCGGATATACAGAAGATACGACGGAAAGGACAGCCCGATATGTTAATGGACTGAGAATGGATATTTTGGATGAAATAAGTATTTTGTCTCCAAATAATACTGAGGAGGCATACCAGAGCACAATTAAATCAGAGGAGAAAATTAATCGAAGACAGAATGCCTGGAGAGGACGAGGGTCTTCCAAAGGGAGAGGCCAGTCCTATGGCAGGGGCCGGATTGCCAGCAACAGTGAGGAAGCCAGAAGTTCGAGGACTTCGGGAACAACAAAAAAAGGAGACGGAGTGAGAGGTGGCAGATCGTTCCAACGCGGCAAAGGAAATGGTCGAGGAAGGGGAATTGGTTATCAATGCTATAGATGCCACAAGTGGGGGCACCGTTCGTTTGAATGCCCAGAAATAGATTCAGCTCGATAGCGAGGCGCGTATGTGGCGCAACCGGAGGAAACAACAGCACCCCCTAAAGAGGCAGAGAATTCCCCAGAAACGGGAGAAGCTTTAGTGTTGCATAAGGTACTATTGAAACCAGTTGATGAGAGTGTCGAACAGACGCAACGGAAAGCTCTGTTCAGGACAATTTGCAAATCACAGGGTAAGTGTTGTAAGATGATAATCGACAGTGGAAGTACGGACAATTTGGTATCCACAGAAATGGTGGAAAAGCTGGGGCTGAAGCGTTTAAAGCATCCCAGTCCGTATAGAGTTTCATGGTTACAAAAGGGGCACCAATTACTGGTGGACGAGCAAAGTGAGGTTGAATTTCAAATAGGTAGATATAAGGAAAAAATTATTTGTGACATCATGCCGATGGACGTATGTCACATATTGTTGGGCAGGCCTTGGCAATATGATAGGAAGGTGACGTATGATGGAGCGATGAACTGTTATAAATTTGAGAAAGACGGGGTCAGGCATACCCTTGTGCCTATCAAAGAAGAGAAGGAAACAACTGAAACAAACGAAACCAAAGCATTGCTAGTGAGCGGAAAGCAGTTTTTAAAACAGGTTGAGAACAACGAAATAGGTTATGTTGTAGTCAAAAAAACAAGGATAGTCCTCTTACATACAGAAATAACAGATTTACCCATGGAAATACAACGAATGTTGGAAGAATTTACAGATATAGTAGTGGACGACTTGCCCAACAAGTTACCCCCCAAGCGGAGTATCAGTCACCATATTGACTTTATACTCGGAGCCAGCTTACCAAATAAAGCAGCCTATCGAATGAGCCCCAAGGATAATGAGGAAATAAGAAAACAGGTGCAAGAACTATTGGACAAGGGTTTAATAAGGGAAAGCTTGAGCCCATGTGCTGTGCCAACAGTCCTCGCCCCCAAGAAGGGAGGAGAGTGGCGGATGTGCATCGATTCAAGGGCCATCAATAAAATCACCATCCGGTATAGATTTCCGTTACCGCGTATGGATGATATGATGGACTGTTTAAGTGGGGCAGCCTACTTCTCCAAAATAGACTTGAAAAGTGGATATCATCATATTCAGATACGGGAAGGAGACGAGTGGAAAATGGCTTTTAAAACAAATGAGGGATTATATGAATGGCTGGTCATGCCATTCGCGTTGAGCAATGCACCCAGCACATTCATGAGACTCATGAATGAGATGTTGAAGGAATATATTGGGAAATTTGTGATAGTTTATTTAGATGACATTCTTATCTTCAGCAAGACAAAAGAGGAACACTTCTTGCATGTGCGCAAAGTGTTAGAAAAGCTACAGCAGAACAAGCTACTAATAAATTTGAAGAAATGTATGTTTCTGCAGAGGGAATTAATTTATTTGGGATTTCTGATAGCAGAAAATGAACTAAAGATGTATCCAGAAAAGGTAACAGCAATAATAAATTGGCCGTCACCGAAAAATTTGTTTGAGGTACGTAGTTTCCACGGATTGGCAAGTTTCTATAGAAAGTTTATTAAGAATTTTAGCGAGATTTGTGCTCCTATCTTAGAAACCATAAAAAAGGCCAGCCAACCTTTTCGATGGACAAAAGCAGCAGGAAAAAGTTTTCAACTGTTGAAAAAAAGATTACGGAAAGACCGATTCTCAGGCTACCAGATTTTCAGAAATTATTTCAGGTACGTTGTGA
Source organism: Pinus taeda (assembly GCA_000404065.3). Taxonomy (NCBI): domain Eukaryota; kingdom Viridiplantae; phylum Streptophyta; class Pinopsida; order Pinales; family Pinaceae; genus Pinus; species Pinus taeda. The sequence continues at coordinate 83,008 of APFE030421851.1, read as the reverse complement.
CGCTAGCGGGACAGCGATCGGGGCTGTACTCAATCAGGAGGACAGGCCTGTGGCATTTTTTAGCGAAAAAATGAATGAGAGTAGGTAGAAGTACTCCTCCTATGACAAAGAATTTTATGCAGTGGTACAGGATTTAAGACACTGGAGGCATTATTTATTAGGGAACGAATTCGTGCTGTTTTCAGATAATTCTGCATTGCAATATGTAATGCAGCAACACAAACTCAATCATAAACATGCCAAATGGGTGGAGTACTTACAGAGTTTTAATTTTGTGCTGAAACATATTAGTGGACAAGCAAACAAGGTGGCCGACGCATTAAGTAGGAAGGCTCTACTTTTGCAGGAGAGTGTTGTACAGGTTTTGGGTTTTGAACATTTACGAGATCTTTACCAAACAGATGCAGATTTCAGAGAAGCCTATGAGGCATGCCAGAACCCTTTGATAAGGGGTAATAGTCCTTGGTTAGATTACAATATACAGGAAAAGTTGCTATTCAAAGGAGGACAACTGTGTATCCCCAACTGTTCCATGAGGGAGAATATTATTCGCGAAAAACACAGCGGGGGTTTGGCTGGACACTTCGGTATAGATAAGACCCTAGAGCAACTTAATCATTTCTATTTTTGGCCAAGAATGCGACGAGACGTACAACGTTTTGTGACTAAGTGTAAGGTATGTCAATTAGCGAAGGGACACAGCCAAAACACAGGACTATATACGCCATTACCTGTTCCAGGCAGATCATGGGATTTTGTTAGTCTAGATTTTGTTTTAGGACTGCCAAAAACGCAGAAAGGATATGATTCAGTGATGGTAGTGGTGGATCGTTTCTCAAAAATGGCACATTTCATACCTTTCCAGAAAACTAGTGACGCCACTCACGTGGCCCACTTGTTTTTTAATGAGATTGTCAGGTTACATGGGTTACCGACAACCATCCTATCGGACAGAGACGTTAAGTTCACGCGACATTTTTGGCGTACCTTATGGAAAAAAATGAACACCCAATTAAGCTACAGTTCTGCTTATCACCCGCAAATCGACGGGCAGACAGAGGTTGTGAACAGGAATTTTGGGAAACCTGTTACGCAGCTTAGTTCGGGAAAATTCGCGGATGTGGGACCGAGTGCTAGCGCAAGCAGAGTTTGCCTACAATGATTCGCCAAATCGTAGCACAGGTCTCAGTCCCTTTCAGATCCTATATGGCATGCACCCTCGTGGAGTGCATGAACTTCGGGATCTTGGTTTACAGGAACGACGGAGTGCGGATGGGGAAGATTTTGCTAACGCAATGAGGGATTTACATGAACAGGTGAAGGAAAAATTACAGGACAGCAGCTCAAAATATAAACAACATGCAGATCTAAAGAGAAGAGAAGTTCATTTTGAGGTGGGGGACGAAGTCCTGGTACACTTGTGTAAGGAACGTTTCCCTAAGGGTACATACAATAAGCTAAAGTACAAAAAGATAGGACCTTGTAAGATCTTGCGAAAATTTTCAGCAAATGCCTACGAAATACAATTGCCACCCGGAATAGGCATTTCACCTATCTTCAATGTAGCAGATCTGTTCCCGTACACAGATGATCTCGCGGAGGAAAAGAAAGATGGACCCGGACAATCCACGCGGAACACCCAGGAAGACGGAGAAACTTGGAAGAGACAGATGCCTTATGTCCAACCCCCTGAGATCGAAGGCATCCTCGAAACTCAGGTAGTTAGACGTACTCGGCCGAAAAATTATTTTCAGTACCTGGTCAAGTGGAAGAACCGTCTGATTGAGGACAGCTCATCGCTTGACGCCAGGCAGATTGGACAAACATGAACGTCGGTGGAGGAGCTCATGAACCAGAGTCATAATCTCTTTTTGCCCCGGGAGCCTGATGCAGGAGCATCTAGTTCACCATAATTGGGCAAAATCTCAACCAGGTTCGAAGGCTATTGATTGATTGGACTATTTAATTTTTACTGTGATAATTTTTCTTTTAACTTGTTTTACAAAATCAGTTGAATTACAGGAGAAGAGAAATAAAGACAGTCAGAAGCATTCAAAGAAGCTATTTGTCCATCTGTATCATCTTTCCTACTATTTGCCTAAATGAAACTTTTCTTTACAGCCTAATAAAATACCATACAATTAATGTCTATCAATATGTTGTTGTATGTATTCTAATACGAATCACAACCAACCATTAAACAGTTGGATGAAGTCTCGGTAACTTACAGTCGCATATGAAATACAAACACACATTTATTTGATATCTATTTCGCACACAGTCAAACAAGAATCCAGGCATATAATCTCCAGAAGTCCAAGAGGAAGAATTTGCGTACAGGAGTCAACCATTTCCAGTGTTCGAAATCATAAGAGCAACCACAAAACAGAGGCGAAACACAATTACAAACAAAGGTAACATCGCTGTATATTTCCTTTCACAAATTTCGTTTTAGAAAATCAAAGGACCATAGATAAAATTGACTATTGTAAATCCAGAACAACTTCATGAAAAGCAAAGTCCATTAATATACATAGAGTAAAATACAACGCATAGTCGGAAAACCTCACAAGCCAGAAAACCCTGGACTAGGGTTTGACAGAAACCGAACAACGATGACTTCCATCTCTTTTTAAACTTAACACAGGGGTGACCGAAAGGAATACAGCCAAAGTAAACTCCATACAGCGACCAAAAGCCCTGAGCAAGTCTACAGTAACCGTGTTATCAAGTAAACTACAACCAGACATTTGAGATTTAGGCCTACCCAAGAACAAGCGAACTGTACAAGTTAAGGACTGGAGGATACACACGCCCAGGTTACCGACAACGACCTGCAACCATCAAACCGTTTGTATTACGAATAAAGCAAAGAGTAGAATTACAAGTAAATGTGCAAATGCATGCGGAAAATTAACAGAACAGTGAATTACCTGGGAGAACGAAGCCGAAAACAACCGTGGTGACATTTTGAAGGAATTGACCGAATGTAGACCAGAGGAGCCAAAGTGGGTGAGTTCCAGTAGCAGAAACCGAGCAAAATTGAAACAAGGACAGGAGGTATTACCAGTCCAAACGAAGAACGAATGCCCGAGAGGTCCTGTGCTCGGGACAAATACCAGTGCCGTATTGTGAGAGTCCAGAACAACAGCAAGTGAAAAAGATTTAACCAGATTCGAACCAGGAATAACAAGGGTCCTAGAGTTACAATAAAATCACAGTAACTTCTAGAATTGACTATAAAGCCTCGACCAAAACCACGAAGACGCACACAGACCAACAAGATATTACAACCAGCAAAAAATGTTGAAAAATACCTTACAGAATACGCGCATGCATGGGAGGAAAGAACAATAAAACTTACCAAGGTTGAACCACGGACCAGAGCCGAACAACCACTAAACTCGAACACCATTTCCATTACAGTTGCAAGCAGGTCGAATAGAGGAGGGACCGAGGTTTATCCCGCACAGAGAGTTGAACATACCAAGCGGAGCAGAGCAGACAGCGTTCCACAAAAGGAACCAAGAAACCCTCGACGAGGAACCCTCAGCACGAAGGAAGCGGAGGAATAATCCAGAATTGCCATAAGGAACAAGGGTTAAGGCACGAAGAGCGAGTGGGAGTAGTTTCGAGGCGGAGTACAGAGCATTCACTGCGAGCATTAACTCTAGCCACCAACCTAACATAGAATCCCGCGGATAGTTACAGTTCAAGATTTTTATTGCCACGTATACCCCTTTTCCAGCTTGTAAAGTGTGGACCTTTGGGTTGGGTTACACCAATACTTGTCAAAGTTGTTCCTAAAATTCCTAATTAGAATATTTGTACAAATTATCCCATTTGCAAATCATTGACATGTTAAATTTCGTTTCTTAATAACTCAAAAACTATGAATTTCTCAAAAGTGATGATTATGCATATAAGTTTTTTTAAAACAAGGTTACAAATGAAATTCCATGGCCTCTAGTTATTAGTTATGAACTCACATATTGAGAAAGCTAAACAACATATCTAAAGCTTCCCTAGAGAGATCATTAACTTTTGTGTTCAATTCTTTGTATATAGTGGTGAAAGAGATCTATTTGAATAGTTTATTTGTACTTATAATCTCTTGTAAAAATTGATTTATGCTTACCACTTCAACAAGTGTTTTGGTGCACACCCATTCTATGAAAAACTTGGAATCTCCCCTAACATAACTTTTGTTTACCGGTTTGGGGAATGACATGCATCACTTTTGTTTAACCCTTCAGGATGGCGGACATCAAATGAACATAAAGAACAACAATGAACTCGACTTTTGTGTAAGATGCTCTACATAAGCATATCTAACATAAAAATAAAAACTTTGATTCAAGAATAAAATAACACCTACACCGCATCAAGGAGGGACACCTTAGCTAACCCTTCGAAAACACTACAAAAAAAATGTTCTAATAAATAGGGAACATAACCCACTTCCCCTTGTATTTCTCTTTTAGTTCCATCCTCAATTCTTTAGTTTTTCAATAAGTATATTTATCAAATATTAGAATAATTTATATAATAAATAGATTTATTTTTAATATAGTTTAATTATAATAAAATTTATGTTTATTTTTTAATGTATTGGTTTAGAATTTATAATTTATTATATTTTTACATAAAAAATTATTATAAATTTATACCTTATTTAAATAACTCTCCTTCCAACCATTGGGAAATGTAGGGCTATATGTCTAGGTTATTATGTTTTAATTTTCTTACTCTCACTCCTACCTCAATCTCTGCACCACCCTTTGCCTTTTCCCCTTGTTCTCCCATTCCCCCTCCTCTAGCTCTTGAATTTGTCTTTCTCCCTTCCTTGTCGGTCTTCCTCCATGTCAATATTCGTTGTATTCAACGCAAACATGTCTCATAAGAGTTTGACTTTCCAAACTGAGCTCCGATAGTAGGGACCCTAACTCGAAGACACATGCCCAAATGAGTGTTGAGGAAGCAGCTCATAGATTGAGAGAAATCAATCCTTGTTCCGTACAAGAAGAACTAGAAGCAGTAAAGTGATGCTTGCAAAGAAAGAAAGTTCTTGTTTGAATTTTGGGTGGAGAAAGTTTTGGGGCAATAGATCCCTCACATAGGAAACACATGTACCAAGAAGACATAGTATATGCAAGTAGTAGATATATACTAGTAACTAAAAACAATCAAGGGCAAGGAGCTTGCTGAGAGGAATGAGGGTTAAGAAGAAACAATTATTTGCATTAATGCACCTCTGGTAGTAAGTAAAAAAGATGGATCATAAGCTTAGGAAGTTTTCTAAGAAATTGGAAAATATGGACATTCAAATTAGTGAAGTGGATGACCAAGGCTCAACTCCTACAAAAATGATTACATTTTAATATTTTTATTTTTATATTATAAGTACAATCTTCATAAATATAGTTGTTATAGATTTATGCTTATTTATAGCCTAGTTTCCATAGTCTAGTTTCCAAATAGTACACAAAAAATATGAATTTTGTAATTATAATTTGATCAAATAATATGTGTGTGTGTGTGTGTGTGTGGAAGAGACTATTTCTTCTATAATTATTTTTTATTTACTATATAATAAATCTTATTCACAATATGGTAAAAATGTAAAAAAAATTATTGTAAAGATGATAAGTTTTATCTAAAAATAAAATTTATTTAAAATTTGAGTTAAAAGTATATATGATAATGTTCAAAAATTATGATTCTATATATGAGAATAAGGGTGGTTGGGGGTTGGAAAATATATTGGGTAAAACATAAAAGTGGGTAGAAATATTGAGTAAAACATATTTATGTTTTACTCAATATTTCCTCTCGCCCCACCATCATAAATATGTTTTATACAATATTTTCCTCCATCCCCATCTTCATATATATGGGTGATGGAAAAATATTTAGTAAAACATAAATATAAAGGTCTAGTGAAATATGGTCGAGTGAAATATTTTGTAAAATATCCATCATATTTTGAGGATGGAGGTGGTAATAAATATTAGGTGAAATATATCCCTCATATTTTGAGGATGGAGGTGGGAAGAAATATTGGGTGAAACATAAGTATGAGGGTGGGGGGATCAAAACTCAATATTTCCCCAATCATATGTGAAAATTTGATCCCACTTGCACCCTCATATACTTAGTGTGGCGCAAATTTTGGTTTAAACATGCCTTATATTTTGAGGGTGAGGGTCATGTTGTGGGTAAAACATAAATATTGGGTGAAACATACATATGAGGGTGGGGAAATAAGAGGTAAAGCATAAGTATGTTTTATCCAATATTTCACCATCCTCATATTCACTATTTAGCAACATCCTTTCTTCATAATAAAATATGAGGGGAGAAATATTGAAATATGAGTGGAGGAAATGTTGGGTAAAACATATTAATGTTTTATTGAATATTTCCCCACCCTCACACTTATGTTTCACACAACATGTCATCTCACCCCCACCCTCTATTAGAAAATGTCATCATTGATGCCAAAGGTCGTATTATGGATATTGTTGAAAAGTGTTGTTATTCTGAATGGAAAAGGATGTCAAAAAGTGGCAAAGCTCAGATGTTTCCGAGCATAGTGGTGAAGTGGATTGGTCAAGGAGTAGAGACTTTGGAATCATTTTCAAGGATACAAAGTCAGATCAAATGCAGTTGGAAATGAGATAGATGGATAATGCTTAGAAATATATTTCCAATAGTATATTGAAGTCTAAAAAAGGCTTCTTGGATCAAAAGATATGGTTGGTCAATAGTCTAATTTTTCCATTTGGCCATGGTCCCCATAGTGGAGTCAACATGTAGATGTGGCAAGCACAACCATGTGGGCATGGAGGTGAACCAATAAAATCTAAGGATAGTGTGGATTCCACTCGAGACACATAATCCCAAGAATTCCAAAGGGAGTACATGCCAAAAGTCCCAAGGTGATGAGGCACCGAGAGGACGTGGTCTGCAAATGCAACAAAAGTTGATTGGTACAGTTCAGCATGAGGCGGTACCAACTTTACACATAACCTCGACAATTTCTCCCCAACGAGATTTCAAGGATGTCCAAGTTTTATCACCAGGGGGATGACTCTGGGGAAATAGGAAAATTCATATCGGTTACCACAAATATCTTCTTGTCTTGGCCAAAGGCATTTGACATTATGGACGATTCAATAGAGGACACATGGCACAATTTTATTTGATGAAGGAGACAAAGTGGCAACATGACGTGGCACCAATAGGTACATGACATGTGGCATGCATATTTGGCATTTTTGGGTGGTCAAGTGAGCCAAAAACAAGTGACACATGGCACTGTGAGAACATGACACATGGAAGTTGGTGCATATGGGGAAAACACATTGGCAGACAAGTCAGCAATGATGACACATCACCCCAACGAACTTCAAACTCCCACAGTGAAGGAGCATCACGACACGCTGGAAAGTATAGGTGGTAGAAGTGGAGTGCGTGGACCAATGAAGAAAGAGCAGGAGAGACAACACGATGGTCCCCATAAGACACATAACCTTGGCAATACAATCCTGACAATTTCCAAAGGTGTTACGAGTTTTATATCCAGGGTAATGGAATTGGGATAGGAATATTCATGATAGTTAATGGTTCCAAAAATTGATGGGAGACGCCTCCAAGACTTGGTCACGTGGTGGTTTTCATGTGTTAGTGTTGTGGGCACATAATAAAGCACTCGAGCCTTAGGGTTGTGTAAAGGGCGCAAGCTAACTCATCAATAGTCTTGATTTGTGACCTTTAGCCTCCTATTCATAAGAACTATGGCTTAAGGGATAAAGGACTAAGACTGGTCCACAATCATGATTTTGGAACTCTTGTGCCATATTTGGTGGAAAGTGCCTATGGGTCTATGGATATGAATGAGTTGACAACTAAACTTATAGGAGTCCACCATAACTGGAAGTGCACTAAAACTGGTGAAAATCACATGAATGAGTTTCAGTTATTTGGCATAATGGAAAGACATGTGGACATGTTTGGTAGTTTGTCTAAAACTTGCAGTTTGCTAGATTTAGAATTGTAGCTAAAGTCATTGCTAAATCCTATAACATACTAGAACTGAGTAAATTGGTATTTTTAGCTTAGAGTTTCTCATAAGAACAGTGAGCGAAAATTGAAGACCATTAAAAAAAAATCGAGTGGACATGACATAATCGGTAGATGAGTTAAAAATAAGAATTCATGCATGTTAGACTGTTGAAGTTAATTATAAAGCTAGTGACTAAAAATATCAACTTAATTCCTTTATAAGAATAATTGTACCAACGAATATGGTGATCTTCACAGATGCATGAGGATGTGAATGCATCAAATTTTAGGTGAACATCATATAGGATTCAGGGATGAATCATGAGTAAATTTTGGAGGCATTAAAGGTGTTTTAATGGTGATATTGGTGATTTGAGGTGGTTAAGGTATGTAAGTAGAAAGGTGTTTTAAGATAGCAAGAAAAGAGTTTATATATTAAAGGAAGGCATTAAAGTATAGCTACAGGGGAAATTATGTTTGAACAAAGAAAGCCTTGTTGATTTAATGTGAAAATAGTATGAAATATGGACCAATGTGACTAGAAGGTTGTATCTTGCATTCCCAGGGTTGTAACGCCTTCCAATAGTGGTTGGTAAAAAATCAGGGGTTGGAGCTCCTCCCAATGGCAGTTGATACATCACAGGCATTAGCTCCTTTCAGTGATAGCTAATAAATTGGGGAGTAGTAGCTTCTTTCAGGTGGGTAGCCTAAGAAACCTGTAAGTAGAAGCTTCCAAATAGTGATGAAATCGCAAATTGTAACTTGAATCTGCAAAAAGAATAAAGAAGAAGATTGATGTCGAAGATTGATGTCTTTATATTTGCATATGTGTGTGTTAATGATTTTGTTGTTTCGCATGATTCATTTATGATGCTATGAATAGTTGTTAAATAGCTTGAAAAGCTTAACTATTGATTCACCCTCCGCTCAGTAGTGGCTTTGTTTCTAACACCCTCACCCTCAAAATATGAGGAACGTTTTACTCACCATTTTCCCCCACACTCATATCTATGTTCCACCCATTATGTCTCTTCATTCCCACTCTCAAAATATGAAGATTGTATGAGGGGAAAATATTGGGCAAACTTTATTTATGTTTTGTCCCCAATATTTTCCCCACGCTTGTATAACAATCATAGTCTGAGCATGACAATATGTATGAAGATTGTGTTGAAAATAGCAACAAGAAATGCTAGAAATAGAATTGCTAAAAATAGCACTGCTATAAATAGCAGTTCAGCCAATGTTGATTTTAGCAACAATGGATGGAAAAATGGAAGTGCTAAAAATATCATTCTATAAATAGCATTTCAAGATACCTTCCTATTTTAGTCAGTCCCTAAACTAAAATAGTGAAATAAAATTCGAATTTGATCTTAGTAACAGTTTGTAAATTAATTAATTAATTCATCTTGTGTTAATTAGTTAAGGAAAATCAAACTTGAAGTCTATGTGGGGACATGCAACAGTTTCTCCATTAATTGAGGAATTTATCTATCAGTTAAAGAGATAAGGATGAGTTGTAATATTGAGTTGTAATTAGTTGACTTAGTTAACTGAGTCAAGTCTAGATAGATTAATTTGAACAGTTTGTTGAATTAATGTAAGTTCAGTTAGTTAATGCTTGCATGCATGTAACTACTGCACTTCAAATCACTGAGTATTCTCTCATAAATAACTCATGCATGTCAATTCAGACAGAGACCCAGTTGAGATCAGATGGAGGGGCAGTGTACTATTAGTTGCTAGAATATTCCATTGTGTATATTCCTTGCATGCAGAAAGAATTATTTCCTTGAGGATTGCGCAGTTACTTCTTCAGGTTTAGTGAGTGATGAGGCCAATTCACACATGTGACATCATTGGACCCCAAGAAAAATTGCACAAGGAAATAGGAGGCTTGGAGGGCTTGAGGAGGACATATACAATGTCTATTCAGTCTGTGAGTTGTATTGTTTGATTGCAGAGAGAGCAGGATAGCTTGAGAGCTGATTCTTTTTGTAACTTGAACAAGATTTCCACTTGTATGATAATACAGAGTTGGGGTTTTAGGCTGAGGCTTTCCACAGGTTATTTCTTATGTTTTATGTGTGATTGATTTCTCAATTCTTAGTTATATGTGTTCTCTTGATCTTGCTCAATTCGATTAAGCTTCCGCAAAGTGTTGTAGAAGTAGATCTTGTATTGTGTTTTAGTATATTGCATAATCTGTTGATCTACAGTGGGAATTTCTACATGGTATCAGAACAAAGGTGATCAAGGCGAAGAACAATATACAAGAAGGAGAAGTTCAAAGTCTGGTTCTTGAATATAGAAATCGAGTTCTTATCACATTTCTATTCCACCTATGGCGTTTAGTGGTTTAAGACTCGAGTATGCCCTTGATGGAAGCTTGAATTATATAGCTTGGAAGGATCGCATGGAGGCAGTGTTAGAAGATAACAGTCTAAAGGAATTCATTGATCTAGAAGTCCCCAAGCCGACTAATGCTACTTAACTGGCGGAATGGAAGAAATGTGTGGCTAGAGCAAGGAGAATCCTCCTGGAGGGAGTTTGAGACCACATTGTCTCGAGCCTCCATGGGAAGGAGACCCCATTTTCGATGTGGAAAACATTGAAAGATTTATATTAGAATAGCAGCGATCAGAGGAAGCTGGCGCTGAAAGACAAGCTTCCTAAGATCAAGTGTGAAAAGGGCGACACGATCTCTACATATCTGAATAAGCTCACCACCTGCAGGGATGAGCTTAGAAGTGTAGGGATCATGACCGCTGATGATGATATGGTGAGTCTTTCACTCCTCGGTCTTCCTAAGAGCTGGCATAGCTATCAAGACTCAGTTAATGGAAGAGAAAAACTGCCAGATTGGGAACGACTTTGGCCAGATCTGATGTAGGAGGAAATTAGAAGAAGCACTAGAGATGGATCCTCATCGAAGCAAGATGATGAGGAAAATCTAGCCTTAGCGAGTAAGGCGAGGAAAGGGAAAGGGAAGGCGTCCCATCCCAAATCCAGTTCTTCCCATGGTGGGAAGAAGATTGACAAATCAAAATTGTGATGCTTTCATTGTCATGAAGTGGGCCATTATGCTACAAATTTTCCGCAAAAGAAATCCAATAAGGGTTCCTCAAAGGGATCTGATGGTGAGGAACTGGCCTCATAGTTTGAGCTGGATTTCTCGCTTATCACATGCATGGTTTCATCCATGGTGGGATGTGTGTGGTACCTAGACAGTGGAGCTTCATTCCACATGTCAGGTGACAAGAATCGTTTTAGTACCTTGGAGGAGAAGGATCTCCAAATGTGAATCGAGATGGGCGATGATGGAAAGTATCTTGTTTCAGGTGGAGGTACGGTTGTGTTTCAGAGGGAGCATGGAGCTCCCCTCACCCTGATTGATGTAAAGTATGTACCAGGTCTGAAGAATAATCTTGTGTCTGTCGCTATGCTAGAAGATAAAGGCTATGATGTGGTGTTTAGTCAAGGAAAGGTATTCCTAAGGCATATCGGTACTGGACAGACAAAGCGAATAGGGATTCGAGTTAAGAATCTCTACAAGCTAGAGGTAGACGACTGTGCTACTTTGAGTTCCAAAGCTGAGATGGTGCAGAGCCAAGATGTTGGCGAGCTATGGCATGGAAGACTAGGCCACTTGCACCATGGAGCCCTGAAGATCATGCAACAAATTTCTACTGGATTACCCAAGGGAAAACTTGAGCAAACAACTACATGCAAAGGTTGTACCTTGGGTAAGTATGTGAAATCTTCCTTTCCGGATCGAGACAGTAGAGTTGGAGCAATCCTGGAGCAAGTTCACTCAGATGTTTATGGACCTTCTCTACAACCTCCACCGCTAAACAAAGGTACTATGTTATTTTTATTGATGATTTTTCTCGTAGATGCTGGATCTACTTTATGCAAAAGAAGGATCATACCTTCTTGAGGTTTTGTGAGTTTAAAGCCTTGGTAGAGAAAGAATCTGGAAAGAAAATAAAAGCCTTGCATAGCGAAAATAGTGGGGAGTATGTCTCCCAGCAGTTTAAAGACTTCTTTACTGCAGAAGGTATTAAACGGGAATTGACGGCACCCCATAACCCGTAGCAGAATGGGGTGGCTGAAAGGAAAAATAGATCAATTGTGGGAGTATCTCGAGCGATGTTGCATGACCAAAGCCTACCACTGCGTTTGTGGGTTGACGCATGAAATATAGTAGTATACTTGCAGAACAGAAGCCCGCACCATATACTGGGGATGAAGACATCTATGGAGGCCTGTTCTGGGAAGCGGCCTGATGTAAGTCACTTTTGAATATTTGGATCATCAATTTATTGTCATGTGACCAAAGATGCCAGGAAGAAGCTAGACCCAACAACTGAGTAGGGAATACTTGTGGGGTACACAGATACACCCCACAACTATCAGGTGTACCTACTTTCCACTCAGAGGACTGTGGTACGCAGGGATCTGAAGTTCGACGAGCAAAAAGTCGTGCATTTATCACTTGAGAGGGAGCTCAAGTTGCATGCAGATGAGGAACTTTCAGTTCCTAAGGATGAGGAGCCTTAGATGGATGCAGAGCAAACACATGTAGAGGATCTGGGAGTGGAAACATCCATTCATGTTGATATTCTAGGGATGGGCGGAAACGCTCAAGGGAAGCTGATAGGTTGATACTTGATGCATAGGATAATGTGGGACAACAATCTTCTTAGCACAGACAAAGGAGGTCACCGAATGGTACACTGGGTACATGGCCCTGGTTGGGGAGTGTGTAGATACCAAACCTTCTTCATTCGAGGAGGCAGTGTAGCAACCAGTCTGGGTTGATACAATGGTAGAGGAGTACAACTCTATCATTCGGAACAGTGTGTGGGATGTTGTCCCAAGGCATCAAGGCAAGTCAGTGGTGAGTTCCAGATGGCTTTACAAGGTAAAGCACGCAACTGATGGCAGTGTTGAGAAACATAAGGCAAGGTTTGTTTCCTGGGGTTTCTCACAGGTCGAGGGGATCGATTACGATGAGACTTTTGCTTCCATAGCAAGGTACTCATCAATTAGATTGATATTGGCATTATCAGCTCAGATGGGGTGGAAGATGCACCAGATGGATGTGAAGATAACATTCCTTAATGGGAAGATTGAGGAGGAGGTGTACATTGAGCAGCCAAAGGGTTTTGAGACCTTCGATCGTGAGTCGCATGTGTGCCGACTCAAGAGGGCTTTGTATGGGCTAAAGCAAGCACCCTATGCTTCGTACACCAGGATCGGTAGATATTCGGTTCGGGCTTCACCAAGAGTGAAGCAGATGCGAACCTTTACCACATCATGGTAGAAGGTAAACCATTGATCATTGTTCTTTATGTCAATGATCTGATTTGGCAGGTGATGATCAGCCGATACGGTCTTGCAAGGGGGACCTTGCAAGAGAGTTCGAGATGAAGGACATGGGCCTAATGCACTACTTTCTAGGCATGGAGATGTGGCAGAAAGATGGGGAAGTATTTGTGTCTCAAGGCAAGTATGCCAATGAGATGCTCAGGGGCTTTCACATGGAGAAGTGTAAGCTCATGCAGATTCCTCTAGCTGGGAACTGGAGGAAGGAGGATGCTACTTCAGGTGAGGTCGTAGCTGCTACTATTTATCGACAACTAGTGGGTTCACTTATGTATCTGGTGAACACACGACCCAACTTATGTTTTGCAGTGAACCAGCTGAGTCAAGCTATGGTTCAACCTACGAATCTGTTTTGGAAGGCAATGAAGCATGTGCTGAGATATCTCAGAGGCACATCTCAGTTCAAATTGTGGTACAAAGGGACAGAGGGAGTGAAGCTTCAGGGTTTCACAGATGCAGATTGGGCAGGGAGTCCATCAGTTCGGAAGAGCACTTCTTGAGGAATCTTCAACCTTGGTTCAGCTGTAGTTTCCTAGTACAGCAAGAAAGAGAGATCAGTTGCACTTAGCTCAGCAGAGGCTGAATACATGGCTGCTAGTCAAGCTGCATGTGAGGCCATTTGGATGTAGAAGATTCTAATGGGATTGTTTGGTCAGATGATGGATCCTACAGTGATCTACTGCGATAACCAGAGTTGTATCAAACTCTTGGAGAATCCAGTTTTTCATGACAGGTCCAAGCACATAGATATCTGGTATCACCATCTTCAAGACTGTGTGGTCAAGAGGATCACGTTGTTGCTGTATGTTTCGACCGAGTAACAAGATGCAGATATCTTGACTAAGGAATTGTCAAGATGTAAGTTTGAGTTCCACAGAGACAGGATTGGGGTTACTGATAATCCCTTTCTTGTTGAGAGGGAGTGTTGAAAATAGCAATAAGAAATGCTAAAAATAACACAGCTATAAATAGAATTTCAGCCAGTGTTGATCTTAGTAAAAATGGATGGAAAAATGGAAGTGCTAAAAATAGCATTTCGGGATACCTTCCTAATTTAGTCAGTCTCTAAACTAAAATAGTGTAGATAAATTAATTAATTCATCTTGAGTTAATTAGTTAAAGAAAATCAAACTTGAAGTCTATGTGGGGACATGCAATAGTTTCTCCATTAATTGAGGAATTTATCCATCAGTTAAAGATAAGGATGAATTATAATATTGAGTTGTAATTAGTTGACTTAGTTAACTGAGTCAAGTCCAGTTAGATTAATTCAAACAGTTTATTGAATTAATGTAAGTTCAGTTAGTTAATGCTTGAATTCATGTAACTATTGCACTTCAGATAACTGAGTATTCTCTCATAAATAACTCATGCATGTCAGTTCAGATAAAGACCCAGTTGAGATCAAATGGAGGGGCATTGTACTATCAGTTGCTAGAATATTTCGTTGTGAATATTCCTTGCATGCAGAATGAATTCTTTCCTTGAGGATTGCGCAGTTATTTCTTCAGGTTTTGTGAGTGATGAGGCCAATTCACACATGTGACATCACTAGACCCCAAGAAAAATTGTGCAAGGAAATAGGAGGCTTGGAGGGCTTGAGGACATATATAGTGTCTATTCAATCTGTGAGTTGTATTGTTTGATTGCAGAGAGAGTAGGATAGCTTGAGAGCTGATTCCTTTTGTAACTTGAACAAGATTTCCACTTGTATGATAACACAGAGTTGGGGTTTTAGGTTGGGGCTTTCCCCGGGTTATTTATTCTGTGTTATGTGTGATTGATTTCTCAATTCTCAGTTATATGTGTTCTCTTGATCTTACTCAATTCGATTAAGCTTCTGCAAAGTGTTGTAGAAGTAGATCTTGTATTGTGTTTTAGTATATTGCATAATTTGTTGATCTACAATGGGAATTTCTACAAATTGTATGAAGGGGAAATATTGGGCAAATTGTATTTATGTTTTGTCCCCAATATTTTCCCCATGCTCATATAACCATCATAGTCTAAGCGTGAAGATAGGCTTAGGGAGAAATATTGAGTAAAACATGGGTGAGGGTGGAGGGGAATATTGGGTATAACATATACCCAATATTCCCCTCCCCATTGAGAAATATTGGACAAAACATATTTATGTTTTACTTAATATTTCTCTCACCACACTCTCATATTTATGTTTTTGGGTAAAACATAGACGGTGAGGGTAAGGGGAAATACTGGGTAATAAAGGGGAAAATATTGAGTAATATTGAATAAAACATATTTATGTTTATTGAGTATTTCTCCTCACCCTCACCATATTTAGGTTTTATCCAATATTTCCCCACACTTTCACCATCACCATCACCTTTATGTTTTACTCCATATATTTATGTTTTATCCAATATGTCCCCTCACCTTAACCATCACCATCACCTTTATGTTTTACCTAATATGTCCCTCTACTAGCACCCTCACCTTCTCCTTCACCTTTATGTTTTACCCAATATTTTGCCTCACCCTCACCCATGCATTTATGTTTTACTCCATATTTTTGGAACCTTGACCTGACCTTTATGTTTTACCCAACATTTAGTCTCACCTTTACTTTTTATTCAATATTTGGTCTCACTCTCTCTTATTGTCATAATATATTTTACTCAATATTTCCCTAAATTCTTACTCTTCAAGTTTTATAATATGTTTTACCCAAACATTTTCCTTCACTCTCACTTTATAATATATTTTGCTCAATATTTCTCTTCACTCTCCTAATATAATTTTAAAAATAAAAGTTATTTAACAATAAAATTACCATTATTAAATAATTTAATTTTATTTATTATCAAAATTTACACATAAAGACAAAAACCTTTTGTTCGAAAAAAATTAATAATATTTAATACGAGAGTTGTAGGTGGGTCCATCTATTTATTATCTCAAGTTAATAATATTTAATAATGATGCTGCTGTCAGGGTTGTAGGTGGGTCCATCTATTTATTATCTCAAGTTGAGTTGTCCACCCGTTTTTCAACTTCACCCCTAAAAATTTTGAACAATCCCATACTTCATATAAATTCTGCACAAACCCAAATAAGTAGATCTCATAAGAAAATTTATCTGAACCTGATCGAGCTTCCAACCACTTGAAGATATTTTATTTTCCATTTAAGCAAATTATTTGCTTGTTTAATATTTATAATTTAGAAAATTATAAAGATATAAGATAAGATCTTAACTGAGACAAGGATATACTATTACGCATTAAGAGATTTAAAATGGGTATCTCCCTTATGCCCCTGTGCATATAAAGCAAAGTTTTGTTATAACTTCCAAAGCCCGGGCACTACACGCAAGGAAATTCGGAACGATTGGATAAAACTATCTGGAAACGAAAAACAACCGTTTACGTTTAACATTATCAGAAAGCTCTAAATGCTCTATTAAAAATTAAGATTGTCTCTGTACGTAATGAACTTCGCTAAAATCATACCAGTACATAAAAATATATAATGTCAAGCAACACAAAAATGCAATGCACCAAAAGGATCCTACGTGTTGCGCCATTGCCACACAACGTAGAGGAACGAAATTAGAGACCATGGTATTCTTGATATTAAAAGCATTATAATTTTAACTACAACTGCTGAAATTGAGGGTCATTTAACTGAAAAAGCTGTTGGGACTGTAACAATAGACAAAATTAAAGATGGTTGGCGTCATTTATTTATTTAAATGCATTACAGAAACATTGAAAGTGGGCGTTCGCCAGAGGAACTGCGGAACACTCAAAACAGCCGGTGGTGGCTCTCACCAGTGAGTTTAGTAGATTATAGATTTTTGGAATATTTTGAATCCAAGGATATAAATGCGGTCAAAAAATTGACTGCGCATATGTCTCTCGGATTCCAAAATATTCCAGAAATCTACGATCTGAGTTAAAAAAGTTAAAAAATTGACTGCGGACATATCCCTAAGACTCCAAAATATTCCAGAAATCTACGATCTGAGTTAAAAATAACAGATTCCAACATTGTGACAATTTCATAGACTAGCTAATATACTTGCATTCCATTAATACTAAGCACTAACCAAACCAAACCAGCCCAGATTCGATCACCGGCAGACCTCCACTCAATGAACTCTGCCATACACAAACAGCATAAAATCAATAATCAAAATTAAGAGAGTGCAATATTTGTCAAAATGAAGCTTGGGCAGTTAGAGGTCGCATCAGAATGAAAGAATCAAAGAATAGAGAAAGGAACAGGTGATTGGCAGACATACTTGGTACAGTCAACGTCAAGTGACAGGCACGCTGATGTCGTTGATCTCGAACAGAGCGGGCAGATTAGCAGCCTTACCTAAACCAAACCCAAGTGTCTTTGCCTGATCCTTGAGGCAGTTACAAAGAACCTGTCTATCAGGGGTGTCCCTCTCACTTGAGAGTCTAACCCCTTGAGGGAAGGACAACAACCAGATATCCAGGGGTGGTCGCATTCCCCGTCAGATATCCAGCGAATGGAGTGAAGGCACTCGCGACATTGTTGCATGATATCGCACCCTCCTTTGTGACTACACCCCACGCAGTCATCAATGTCGCCACAACCCCAAACACAAACACAGCCTTCACCACCCCATTCCCAGCCATGTTTCACACCTCTCTCACTCACAAGGACAAACAGAGATGATATCCCTCCACTCAAAGCCGACTTTCAAATGCCGCGATGCAGAACAAATTTATGAAGATTCCCAATAAATAGTAGAAGCGACCCATATGCGCCAAAGCATGGCATCAAATCTCTCACCATACCCTCTACACCACGCATGTGTGTCTGGCCCTCAACTTTTCTGGAGGGTCCTCTGTCATAAATAATGATGTAAACCTACCATAAATTCTGTACGAAATCAGCAAGGTGCAGTTGATGATACTGGACCTTTCTCACTGATTTTTAAACTTCCAATTAAGCCATGGTTCGTTGTAGCTCTAAGCGTCGGCATTGTAGCTGCAAAGTTTTCATAATTTACTAACCAACCTCGAGAGGTCACCTGTGAATCCTGCGTCCTTGCTACAGCAATTGGGATTTGGAATTGCAGTCTAAATTCCTAATGGGATATACATTTCAAATTTGAATGAATGAATATAACGTAGTTTCACTAAAAATTAAGGTTAGAGATATGAAATTTATTGTCGGTTAGGTGTCATCACATTTGATAAATTAATTATAAGATATTAATTTTATTGTCTGTGAGGTGTCATTACATTTGATTCCCTTGTTTTTTAGGTATTTATGGTTTAGCGTTAGGTATCATAGAAAATTTAGTTTTATTTCAATTTAGTAAAATTTTACTCCAATCATTTATTGTTGATGTTTTCAATGTAATCTATTTAACTATTTTAAATATTGAGAAGAGCAATCTGCTCTAATTGGACCACAATCCATCCTATTTTCTATTGGAAATTATTGATTTCTTTATTTTAGTAACTCTTATTTATTAAAATTATGTCTATTGAAATTTTAATAAAGCTCTATTATAGATTTGATATATTTATTATAGATTTGATTTTTCTGATATATTTATTATTGATTTGATTTTTCTGAGCCTATCAAATTCTAAAATATTCATAAAATTTAAACAATTCTCTTAATATCTAGATAAATTTGATCCTTATCAAATTCTAAAATATTCATAAAATTTAAACAATTCTCTTAATATCTAGATAAATTTGATCCTTATTTTAATAGCTCTGGTTTATTAAATTAGATAAATTTGGTCCTTATTTTAGTACCTCTCGTTTATTAAATTTTATTTCTATCATAAAATCTAGATAAGGTAGCTCTGGTTTATTAAATTAGATAAATTTGGTCCTTATTTTAGTAGCTCCTGTTTATTAAATTTATGTCTATTGCAGGTTTGATAGGGTTCTATTACAGATTTGATATATTTATGGTAGATTTGATCTCTCTAATAATCAAATTCCATAATATTTATAAAATTTACACAACTCTGGTAATATCTACGTAAATTTGGTAATATCCAGATAAACTTGAATTGCATTTTCAAAAACCTGGATCGATTTTTCACGCACGCACGCCATGATCTCGCGTTTTGGACTCCAACCCGCAAAGGGACTGGTTATGTAATCTAAAATATGGTTACTTGACCAGCTCAATAAATACGTTTCAACAAATGATATTGCTTTATTGTCATGCTAGAGACCTGTACATGAGAAGTGATTTTTAAGAATCATTGCTTTTTACAGGTGCAAAGTACCTGACATAGACCTCTATACCTCTATATGTTATTTTATTTTATCCCTATTTAAATAAACTTCTCTCTTCCCAGTGGTATTATCTTCATCGAAACATAGTGATTTAATGGTGAAAAGTGTGGTAAAAGGTAACTTATCACTATAAATTATATTTAAAGTTTAGAATTTATTATATTATATTTCAAAATATTATATAGAAATTAAATTTTTATTATTTATTTAATAATTACTAATAATTAAATTAAAATTTTATTTTAAAACAAATATATTTATTTACATAATCATAACATTAAAAATAATAAATTACTAAATTACTAAAATAATAAAATATATCATGTATTAAATATCATGTATTAAAATTTAATGTTAAAAGAAAAGTTATTATACATAATAATTTATTATTCCTCATTTCAAGAGTTACCAAAGAATCACTATTGTATTGTTTTTGAAATATTAATTGGAAATATTTATTGAAACCTTTAAATTATATCCTTTCATCGTATCTCATTCATATTTACCAAGTCAAAAGACCTTTAAAATGTTCATTTTCATCTTACAGAATCCCTCGGTATTTAATCAATATTTAAACAGCATAATCATGATTTTCATCCTTAAAAAGCAGAATCCCTCGGTATTTAATCAATATTTAAACAACACAATCATCTTATTCGGTTTAGTGTTTCATTTCCTTTGCTTCAAGGATATGCTACTTCAGTTTAATTGAAAGTGGTACATCTCACCACCATTTAGAACTATTGAGAGCTGGACTTCATGCACTGACTCGCTAACTTCCGTATGTTTGTTTTGCATATATTTATATTTGTTTTCTTTTCGTAAGGGTTTAAAACAAAGAGTTTGAAAGGATCACACCACTTGTATTGGGGTTGATATTTTCCAACTAAACACTCTATTTCTATTTCCTTGCTTTTTAACTCATTGCTTTAAAAAAAAGTCAAGATCATTTATATTCAGAAAAAGATTTTGAGATCCAAATAATAAATTATTCAACATATTTATATTGGGAATTGTTGAAGAACTCTTTATAGAAGGATCAACAATTTTTTGATAACGGGTCAATAGTTGATCTAGAAGTTGAATTAGTTACGATCTAGTAGTTAAAGTAGAAGATTAATAAGTTACTATAGATCTAAATATTGTGAATGAAGCATAGTTGTTAATTTAACACTAACACTAATATCATAGACAGAGGTTGAAGCAATTTACTAAGCACTCAATCTAACATTAATAGATGATAGATGTAGAATTAGTTTTCGAAAAAAAACTAGTAGCATAAGTAGTTTATTTCATTGCTTAGGTAATTCAATATTTAGCATCAGTAGCATAGATTACAATAATATACCTAATAACATATTTAATGGCACCATTGATAGCATTAATAAAATCATCAATAACAAAGGCAAAGATATAGTTTAATGGGATGGAAGCAAAGACTTACCTTAGGGTAGAAGCTTTGAAGCTAGTATCAATGGCACCAACTTCTAAGTTATGAGTAGCAAAGGTAGAAACAATAATGATCAGTTACTAATAACATAGAATTGTGGTGATGTTAGCATTACTCTTTAAAAAAAAGCACTTAATGCTAGCATTGTTAGGTTAGTTAACATGTTTTTCTTAAGTAATTCATAGAATGATACATCAAAGAGAAATTTACTTTAAATGATGAAAAATATGTACTTTTATCTATTTTATTAAGAAATAATTGAGTTATTAAATCAAAGTTTTTCAAAAGACCAAATGCTTCATCACTATTGTGAACCTCATTGGCAATTGCTTCTAATTTAAATATTATTGTTTTCCTTCATTTTGTAACAATATAGTGATTAGTAGTCTTTTTAAACTCGATAATCACCCACCACTTAGTATGCCCATCTATGATATTATCATTTTCCTCTTTTCCCTCTTCACTAACTAGTGTAGTATTATACTTGCTTCCAAGACTACTGCAGTCATGTATTAATGTTGGCAATAATGGTGGTGATAATGTTGACAATTTAGTAGACTTTAGAAATAATGATGCACCCACCAGAGGATCCACCAATGAGAAACCATTTGGAATAGAAAAGATGCTCCCTTAATGCACATATATGCCTTCATAACACATTTGCACAAATTTTTCATCTTTGTATCTAGGAAATGACACACAACCATGAGTCTAATCCAAGATTGCACATAATTTTGAACATCTCTAGTTGTCCATATTGTAACTTTATGTTTATAATATGAGAATTGGTAAAATAATAAAGGACATTTGTGTCCAAGATGTTAAGTACACTCTATACCATGCTAAGGCCACTAGAAACAAGTAATCCATGTATCATTATACACAATATAATGTTAGCCTAGTAAATAAATTCCCCTGAACAATAACATCAGTGTAGAAGTTATAACCCCTTGTTGATGGTGTTGGAAGTTTTTCAATACAAATGGGTCTCCCTAGTATGAAGTCCCAACTAGACCTCACATAATTTGGGATAGGAGCCCCATCTGGGAAATCGACTTGGTTGTCGTTATAATGATCTAAATATTTTTCTTGGTTGTAATAAACAACATAAGAGAGCATGTAAATAACTTTTGAGATAAGAAAGTAAGTTATATTTGTGAAACATACAATTGCAATATGTACAAAGTAATTTCATGGATGGGAAAAGAAAGAGTGAGCCTTTAGATGGAAAGTAATTGTACCATCATAATAAAGACACATGCATCTATAGAAAGAATTGTTAATTAATTTGAAAAATAGTTCACAAAGTAACGACGATCATGAAAGCAAGGATGCACAATGCAACTAGATGTATACAAAAGCCAACAAAATAGTTCATTTTATTTAGTGCATATGAATACAAACATACATCATAAACATGAAAGAATAGTCTTACGACATTCATGATACTGGCATGAAAGTATGCCCAGCTCTGAAGTTGCTTATCCAAACACAAGTAACATAAATAGAGGTAAAATAAAATTACTAAGCATTACACCTAATACAAATAGATGTAGAGTTAGTTTGTTAAGAAAAACTAATAGTATAAATGGTTTATTTCATTGTTTAAGTAGTCAATACTTAACATCAATAGCATAGATTATCATAACATATCTCATAATATAACCACGGGCACCATTAGTAGTATTAACAAAATCATTAATAATAAAGGCAAAGATATAGCTTAACGGGTTGGAAATAAAGCCATATGCTAGGGTAAAAGCATCAAAGATAGTATAAATGGCCCCAACTTCTAGGTTATCAGTGGCAAAGGTAGAAACAACAATATAAATATAACTAAGAGAACCTAGATCAATAATAAACAATGGGGATGTCAAAGTAGCAATTATAGGTCCATAATAAGTAGTTGATCTAAGTAATTTGTTTGGTTAACCATAACTTATTACATATGTTATTGACAACATGGACACTAGCATTATTAACTACAATGACAGTATTATTATTCTTTACTTGCATTGTTATGCTAGCTTAAATTATAGTGTTTTTTTGTTGTCATTCTTTACATAAAAAGTTTAAATTCTTGTAATTTCTTTTACTTTTATTTATAATAAAGTTATTATTGGTTTTGTTTTTCATGTTATTCATAGTAAGCAAGTTACTTTAAAACATCAATAGGGTACTTTTCATATTTGTTATTTACTATGTAGTTGATCTGAGTGATTTTCTTGGTTAACAAAAACCGATGACACTAATGATGTTATTAACAACAGATGACACTATTGTTATTATTTACTTGCATTGTTATGCTAGCTTAAGTTATAGTGCTTTTGTTGTTATCCTTTATATAAATGATTCAAATTGTTGTAATTTCTTTTACTTTTATTTATAATAAAGTTATAGTTGGTTTTGTTTGTCATGTTAGTCATAGTGAGCAAGTTACTT
Organism: Pinus taeda; assembly: GCA_000404065.3. Classification (NCBI taxonomy): domain Eukaryota; kingdom Viridiplantae; phylum Streptophyta; class Pinopsida; order Pinales; family Pinaceae; genus Pinus; species Pinus taeda. Next base: position 59,389 of record APFE030421851.1, on the reverse strand, counting down.
TAAAAGATGAATATGGTGATTTTCATATTGTTATTAATAAACAATTCATTTCTTTCATGTTGAGTATATTTTTTCAATTAATAGTTTATTTTATTAGGAATTCTTGTTGTATACTTTGTAAATAAAGAAAATTGTGAGTAATAGTTATGCAACTATAACACTGTACTATGTGTTGCATATTTTCATGTCTCCAACATTAAAAAGAAACCCTAAAAAATCCCAAGATTTTCTTATGAAATGAACTACTCACCAAGAAATAGGAAATGACTATAGAAAGTAGGGTTTCTTCCAAACTCCCGATTTTTTCCCAAATATGGGTCCATGAGTGATCAATTACTAATGACATAGAACTACAGTAATATGAGCATTCCTCTTAAAAAAACACCTAATAGTAGCATTATTAGGTTAGTAAGCATGTTTTTCTTATGTAATTCAAAAAATGATAGGTTAGTGAGTAAGTTACTTTAAAATATGGAGAGTAGTTATTTTTTATATTTTTTATCAAGGAATAATTGATTTATTTTATTAGAGTTTGTCATACATGCACTCTTCTTGAAGTGAATCTTGGAATTTTTAGCATACTTATCAAAGGGAGCCAATGTGGTCTCAAGGGCATCTATAGCGATAAATTTTGTGAAGTAGTCTATGGTTAGGTCGCTTACTTTGTATGTCATATCTTATATGATTTCTAGCTATGGCAAGTATCAATGATTGAGCAAAACGAAGGCATTTACATGCCTATGTTTTTGCAAACCTTTTGGAAGGTGTTTTCATAAAACTCCTTAGTCACTTGTGGGAATAACACAATTTTATCTATTTTCATTTCCTTAAAGATTAAAAATGACAAGTTAAAAAAAAAACAGAATTCTTCATCATTATTGTTCACCTCATTGCTTCCAATTTAAACATTTTTTTTTTGCATTTCATAAGAATATAGTGATCAATAATATTTTTAAACTCCATAATCACCTGCCACTTACTCTCTCTCTTCTCTCTCTCTCTCTCTCTCTCTCTCTCTCTACTAATATATATAATATAATATATATATATAGATGGTTTTCCTCTTCACCCCTTTCACTAACCAATGCAATATTGCACTCACATTCAAAATTGTTATAGTCATGTATTAATATTGGGACAATGTTGGTGAAAATATTGGCAATTTGAAAGGATCTGGAAAAACCAATGCACCCACTAAAGGACCATGAACTAAGAACCATGTGGAATAAAAGGGATGCTCCCTTAAGGGACATATATGCCTTCACAACATATTTTCACAAATTTCTCATCTTTGCATCCAAGCAATCACACATAACCATGAGTCTAATCCAAGATTGCACATAGTGTAGAAAATTTCTAGCTTTCCATATTGTAACGTGATGTTTATAATATGAGGGTTGGTATAATCATAAAGAAAATCTATGTCCAAGATGTTAAGTGCACTCTATATCATGTATCGTGTATTAAGTGCACTTTGTAACATTTTAAGGCCACTAGAAATAAGTAATGCATGTATCATTATACATAATATAATGTTGTCCTAGTAAATAAAGTCTCATGAATAATAACATTGGTGTACAAAATATGACCCCTAGAATTAAGCATTGCATAAATTCATATAATGGTACAATAATGTAAACCTAGTAAACAATTTTTTGATAAACAAGATCTTTATAAATTCTTAGCACAAAGAAATAATGTTCACATGGTTAGTAAACCAAAATATTAGGTATTATTTTCATGCAAAAAGTAGAATTCATTACAAGGACATTTTTGTGCCCATGCCCAAGACCTTGCTTCACATATCATATCATCATTATCCCTAGTATGAATGGCTACCAATTTAGTAAGACGGCATCCACTCATTTTTCCCACCCAACACTACACGTTAATGGATTCATTCTCATGCTCAGATGTAGAATGAATAAATAGTAGAAGTAACCCATATACACCAACACATGGAATCAAATGTGTCACCCTACCCTTTGGACCAACAACATGGTGAAGTGGTGTGTGTTTGACCCTGAACTTTTCAGGAAGGTTGATGCAAATAATTTGACTTGCCATAAATTCAGTAAATAAATTATCAATGGGATATAGTTGATGATATTAGCCTGATACATTAAGACATGGTGTGTTCTACCTCCAAGCATCGACATTGTAGGTGCAACGTTCTCATAATTAACAAACCAACCTCGACAAGTAACTTGAGATTCCGTCGTGCTTGCTACAACATCTGGGATTTGGATCTGGAAAGGTGTATTCAATTGTGAATTCAAAATTGGATACACCTTTACAATCTGAATGCACACACAATTCCACTAAAATTTATAGGTCACATTCCATCTTTTTATGGTTGAACTTGTTGATTTCCTAGCCATTTAGATAATATTTCGGTAGCTTGGGTTCATATTTGGATAAACTTAAATTGAATTTCCATAAATGTGAATTGATTTTTCATGTATGCCATCATGATCTCTTTTTTCGGTGCATGTCCACCCTTAAAGGGATTGGTTATGCAATTTTAAAAACATGTAGGTGACTACCTCAATAAATAAGTTTTGAAAAAATGATATAGTATTATTTTCATGACGGAGATATGTATATGAGATGTTATTTTTAAGAATCAATTCATTTTGTAATTCAAAGTCTCTTGTATACATGTATATATTTTATTTTTCATTTTTTCTTGTCTAAATGAACTTCTCTCTAAGTGATATCATTTTATTTATTTGAAGTTATAAATAAAATATAAGTTCACATATCTATAACACTCATTTTCCTTTCTACACATTATCCACTACTTTCCTTTAACTCACTCCCTTTTTTTGCATTTTGGCCCACATTACACGTTATTTGTGAAGATTGTTTGTGTCTTATTATTGTGTATAACTATGGAATCTTTTCCCTTTGCATTTCTATGTGTTGTTGTCTTAACACAACATGTTAGTATAATTATTTTCATTGATTCTAAACATATCTACACACACACACACAACTATATATCAAAATAATACATGAACTAGGGAAGTTAAGTTTAGGGATGTTTCCTTCATAGTTATGGCTACACCATTTAGCCATATATATATATATATATGTATGTATGTATGTATGTATGTATACATTCACTTTTTTATGCTACTCTAGGAATTTCTATTAGCATTCCCAGTTTATCCAATTGCATCATTGCAATCAACCATTTTTATGGTCATTTTATTTTAATAAAAATCTAATTTGTGAAGTTTCTAATGAAACAACAATACTAATCTCTAATCCCATACAAAATTTAGACCATTCTATTCATTAAGATTGATGCCTTCCAATGATTTCTTTGCCCTTTTTAGCATCTATTAAAATTTAGCCTAAGGGATTACATTGGTGTAGAAATTATGACCCCTAGAATTAAGCATTATATAAATTCATATAATGGTACAATAATGTAAACCTAGTAAAAAAAAAAAATGATAAACAAGACCTTTATAAATTTTTAGCACAAAAAAATAATGTTCACATGGTAACTAAACCAAAATATTAGGTATTATTTTCATGCAAAAAGTAGAATACATTACAAGGACATTTTTGTGCCTATGCCTAGCACCTTGCTTCACATATCATATCATCATTATCCCTAGTATGAATGGCTACCAATTTAGTATACCATATCCACCTCATTTTTCCCACCGAACACTACACATTAATGGATTCATTCTCATGCTCAATTGTAGAACGAACAAATAGTAGAAGTAACCCATGTACACCAATGCATGGAATCAAATGTCTCAGCATACCCTTTGGACCAACAATGCGGTAAGTGATGTGTGTCCAACCCTCAACTTTTCTAGAAGGTTGATGCAAATAATTTAACTTGCCATAAATTCAGTAAATAAATTAGCAATGAGCTATAATTGATGATATTGGGCCAATACATTAAGACATGGTGTGTTCTACCTCCAAGCATCGACATTGTATGTGCAATGTTCTCATAATTAACAAACCAACCTCGACAAGTCACCTAAGATTCCATCGTGCTTGCTACAACATTTGGGATTTGGATTTGGAAAGGTGTATTCAATTGTGAATTCACAATTGGATACACCTTTACAATATGAATGCACACACAATTCCACTAAAATTTATAGGTCACAATCCATATTTTTATGGTTGAATGTGTTGATTTCCTTCTCATTTATATAATATTCGGTAGCTCTGGTTCATATCTTGATAAAATTAAATTGAATTTCCATAAATGCGAATTGATTTTTCATGTATGTCCATCACGATCTCTTCTTTCGGTGCACGAAAACCCTCAAAGGGACTGGTTATGTAATTTTAAATACATGTAGGTGACTACCCCAATAAATAATTTTTGAAAAAATGATATAGAATTATTGTCATGATAGAGATATGTATATGAGATGCGATTTTTAAGAATCATTTCATTTTGTAATTCAGAGTCTCTTGTATACATCTATATATTTTATTTTTCATTTTTTTCTTGTCTAAATGAACTTCTCTTCGAGTGATATCATTTTATTTATTTGAAGTTATAAATAAATTATAACTTCACATATCTATAACACTCATTTTCCTTTTTACACATTATCCACTACTTTCCTTTAACTCACTCCCTTTTTTTTCGCATTTTGGCCCACATTACAGGTTATTTGTGAAGATTTTGTGTGTCTTGTTATTGTGTATAACTATGGAGACTTTTCCCTTTTTATTTCTATGTGTTGTTGTCTTAACACAACATGTTAGTATAATTCTTTTCATTGATTCTAATCATCTTTACACACACACTTATGTGGAGCTATATATCAAAATAATACATCAACTAACGAGATAAGTTTAGGGATGTTTCCTTCATAGTTATGGATACACCATTTAGCCATATATATATATATATATATATAAATATATATATATAATAATATTATATATATATATAATATATAATATATATATAAATATATATATATAAAGATATATATTCACTTTGTTATGCTACTCTAGGAATTTCTATCAACATTCCCAGTTTATCAGTTGCATCATTCCAATCAACCATTTTTATGGTCATTTTGTTTTAATAAAACTCTAATTTGCGAAGTTTCTAATGAGACAACAATACTAGTCTCAAATCCCATACAAAATTTAGACCATTTTATTCATTAATATTGATGCCTTCCAAGGATTTATTTTCCCTTTTTAGCATCTATTAAAATTTAGGCTAAAGGATTACATGGTTTCACTCCCGATTTTAGCTTTGATCCATTTTACTCTTATCCATTTTTGTGTAAATTTAACAGTTTATCAATCGTTTCGGTACTATCTCTGAGTTCCTTCATGTTTTTCTAGTTTTTTTGGGTAGTTAAAATGCCATTATTCTTATTATTTTAAACTTCATAGTCTTTAAGTACTCTGTATACTTTTTTATTTTCATGATTTTTCTTTTTCTTTTTAAGCACAATTTACAATGATATATTATTCCATCCCACGTATATATCATATATTCAGTAGGTCCTTTAGATACGTGATTGTCTACATTCTCCTAAAGTATACTCTTGCTAACCAATCTTTATCTTATATTCTATATACATCAGAGGAGCATTTAATCTTTCAATTTTACCAATGAATAATTTATTTTCCCTTCCAAGGCCATTGTAATTTAATTTTAAGCATTTACACACGCACACACACACACACGCAGATATATATTTGTGTTCTCTTTCTTGCAAATTTTCATTAGTCATACACTATGCTTCAATCACTGAAGGTATTCAAATATCTGAACTTGAAATTTCTAGTCCACAAGGGAATCAATTCCTAAGATCCTCAATCAAATAAGTCACAATATTATTAATCTATTATTAGTTCCTTCATAGCTTTGATCAGTCCTATAGAACAAGCATGTAGAAGACACTAATGGAAGTTTGATTTTGAGTCACAACAATATAGCCTTTAACATATGTGTGCTTTGGTTGTTCTGTTAACATCTATTTCCTCGATAGAAATGTTTTAGTTGTGCTAATATTAATATTAAATATGTTCAAGAAAAATCCTTATTGAGTACCTTTTGTAATGTGCCACACCATATTTTCCAAATAATAGCTCTTAATCACTCTTTTAAGCCATTTTCTATTGGTATTTATATATCTTACAATGTCTTGTACTTTATGTATGCATTGAATACTCCTAGTTCCTAACGTCAAAGCCTTTTTTTGATAGTTACATGTCCATTTGAATCTCAAGATTATACGTGCACAACTCAATTTGGAGATAATTTGTACCTAAGAATACTTAGTATTCTTGATTCATAATTTATGTTCTTGCATTCGTATAATACTCCTCACACACCCACCCTTATATATATTTATATATTTACTCATGGATATGATCTTATCAAAATATCTTAAGTTTTCCTAGAAGATTCCTCCTATTATACATAGAATGTTTTGAACCACACTTCATATGGAATAATTTGTTGTAAGGTTTTATACCACTTTACTCTGGCTATTTAGCCTATAAGACATACCCAAGCCTTTTGTAGTGAGACTATCTACCATGTTTCCCTTCCTCTATGTCTCTTTCTTGAATAGATCATTTGTACACATCATGATTACATGCATTTATGCATCTTACTTTCATACCATTATAAATATGTACTTGGTAATTTAGCTTCTTTTGTTAGGCCCATATACTACTTGTGTAACCCCTTATTGTTATTAGTACAACCCCCTTTTATATTGATATGCCCATGTAGTGCCCATATTGTCACTATTGTGCCCCATAGAAGCCCACTATTGTTATTATTGTGCCCTTACATTATTATTGTATGTCGCTCTGATACATATAAACCCCTTAGACTCTATATATAAAAAGGAGGTATTTCCATTTGTAACAACCAAGAATTGTTCTTTATGTAATGTAAAGGAGGTTACCTTGAAGAGGCTGAATATAAGGCATGATCTACTTTCTATCTTTCTTGAGCTGGTTTCATAACATTTGGTATCAAAGCTTTGGATTCTAGGGTTTCGCTGCTCCAAACAGGTCATCGTGGCATTTTCGCTATAACTTTTTTTTTGTGAGGTTTCCGAAGTCGCAAAAAAAACCCATTTGAGAAGAAATCGCTCTGAATCTTGGGTCTGCATTTCAAAGCTTTTCGCGCTATATTGCGAAGATATGATCTGAGGAAGTTGGTATTTTTGCAGACTCCTGAATTACATTCCAAACAGGTGACCTAGGGAAAATCGTCATAACTTTCTCTCTAAGCATCAGATTGAAATTTAGTAAGAAGATATAGAAAAAGGACGGACTATAGCTTCTTGTATATAATTTTCAGAGCCAAAGGTTAGAACAGGGACACGTGGCATGTCATACAAGTTCGCTCTATTGAATTAGTCTATAATCAGGTCACTGTGGGAGATTTGGCATAACTCTTCCTTGGAGAATCCAATTTGGATCCGACTGGTGGCATTGGACAGAGGACACAGAGGGCTACTACAGGTCGCAATTTCAGAACTTAAAGATCTAAAAGTACAGAGTTACAGTCGTTTCAAGATCATGCTCCTAAAATCAAGAAAAAGCAAGATGAGGAAGTTTGATGGCAAGGATCCGGTAAATTGGATACATTAGATGGAGCAATATTTTGATCTACATGGTGTACCATTGTTACAAAAGGTATGTATTGCATCTTCATATTTAGAACTGGATCAATTTTTATGGTATAAAGGGATTTGTTCTCGTAAAATACTTGTTACGTGGTCAATTTTTATGGAAGAATTGGTAGCACATTATGAGGATACAAAAGGCAACACTTTTTTTAGCCAATTGATAAGTCTCAAACAAAAGGGTTCAATAATGGAGCACATTGAGGAGTTCCAAAAATTGAACATAAGGGTAAAAGATATTCCAGAGGAGCATAGGATTGATGTGTTCATAGGGTCTTTAAAGGATAATATCCAACATGATGTTCGCCTTTGGGAACCTGATTCATTAGAGAAGGCATTCAGGTTAGCAAGAAAAATGGAAAGCAAAATTATGGCAACCAGGAAGCATAACACTCACAACTATAAAGATGGAAGTGTTGTTGCCCCTAGTCTTCCACAACCTATAAGGTTGACACCACAACAATTGGAAGAAAAAAGAGCAAAAGGCTTTGTTACAATTGTGATAGCAAATACACTAAAGGTCATAAGTGTGCTGAGAAGAAATTATTCTACATAGATTGTGAAGAGGAAGAAGAAAAGGAGCAAGAAAGGTCAAAGGAAGAGGATATACTCCAGTAACAAAGCCTAGATAAAGAAGAAATGAATCTGACCATATCTTGTAATGCATTGGCTGGAATTACCACTCCTCAAACCATCAAGATAGAAGGACAAATCAAGAAGAAAAAGGTAATAGTGTTGATTGATTCAGGAAGTACCCACAATTTTATTCATTGTAAGGTAGCAAAATAATTGAATTTCTTCCTATATCTAGCACCAGAGTGTCAAGTGATGATTGCAAATGGAGGAACAATAAATTTCTCTGGAAAATGCCATAATGTCAAGCTATCCATGGGAGAATATGTATTGACTAGCCAAATGCTTCCCATTCCAATGGGAGGTGCTGATGTTGTACTAGGAGTCTAATGGCTACAATCCTTGGGTACAATAGCTTTTAATTTTCAAGAACTTTTCATCAAATTTTCTACGGAAGGAAAGGAAGTTGAATTAAGGGGTATTGAAGGGAAACCGGGAAAGATAATCAGCTCTAACGGTATGACAAAGCTTCTAAAAAAAGGAACAAAAAGGTGTAATTGCACAATTATGTTCGCTAGATGTTTCCACATTGGAATCATCTATTTCTCCAGATCTCCAAAAAGTCTTGGACAATCATTCCAAGGTATTTGAGACTCCCAATGGTCTCCCACCTATTCATGATCATGATCATGTTATTCATCTAATTCCATGAAGTGTTCCTCCAAACATCAGGCCGTACAGATATCCCTATGCCCAAAAGAGTGAAATTGAACGTATGGTTGTAGAAATGCTAGAGGTGGGTATAATTCAACCTAGTCAAAGTTCTTTCTCTGCTCCAATAGTATTGGTGCATAAGAAGGATGGATCATGGAACATGTGTCCGAATTATAGGGAGCTCAACAAGCTCACTATTAAAGATAAGTTTCCCATTCCTGGCATTGATGAATTACTGGATGAATTGCATGGATCAATTTACTTCACCAAGTTGGATCTTTGTTCGGGATATCATCAAATCAGAATGAAGATTGAAGACATTCCGAAAATAGCATTTAGAACTCATGAGGGTCATTATGAATTTCTGGTCATGCCTTTTGGCCTTACCAATGAATGAATTTGAATTTCCACGGACATTAGATATTCCATACATCAGTGTATATTAATCTATGAAAAGCATGCCTCTAGTGACAAGGAAGGGGCTAGTAAGGGAAACAATAAAAAGTATCATTGAAGGTGGTAAACAATCCTAAGCCCAAGGTGCCAATCCTTAAAGACACAACTTGCTTCATTGACAACTCAATATCCATATCACAGCCTACAATATTCAAGGAATTCATCAGAAAATAGATTCTAGAGAATCATAAAGACAAAGATGTTTACATCAACATCAAGAATTCCAAATTTCATAAAGTTGGTGCCCATTGTCTCATGTTGCCTTGTCTTGAGACCATAGAGTGGATTATATAGAAAATAGACCATGAGAACATGGTAGTTTGAAGCTTAAAATACATACTCCTAGCTTCATATTGGGAACACGACATTCATATGTATTACAATATTCTGAAGCCATAGGAATACTTGAATTCCAAATGGTATGTTGGTTTCAAGAATTCAACTAAGGAAATCCTCAAGTCTTGGTTGAAAGAAACAAGTAAATTACGACAAATTCATGATGGTATATATAAGACCAAGATGTTGAGGAAGGTGTATCAGTACATTATGGCTATGTGTTGTAGAATTTATGGGCGAGAGAACGTTGAATTCTTCAAAGAGAAATGGATTTACATAGTGTACCGTTGTGCCACCAAAGGTATTATCTTCAATTGGTCATATCTTATAGTCATTTCATTGAAAAAATGTGTTGCACAAGCAAATAACACAACAAAGGGTAAGCAACTAGAATTTTATATGTCTTATTATTTTTTGGATGGCATATTCATAAAGAATGAGTTACTTGGAATGGTGTAGAAATGGGATTTTGATAAAAACATACTGCCAGTACACATATATTGTAAAATACTCTAGGAAACAAGCTACATAGGTGTATATGCTAAGATCAATGAATTCTTCATTTCATAATTATACCATATGTTATTTAATATTGAAGCACCATGTATGTCAGACAAAGCAAGGGAATCTTTATTAGACATTGCAGGTTGATTTGCCTCCCAATGGGACATTTATCAAGGTCTTTGGTGCATACAAAATCCCTCATCTTTTGCCTTTATTGTGACCAACAAGGTAGTGATGTGGGAGGTTGGTTACCATCTAGCCACAGGGTTAGTTGGATCATTGTAGAAGGAAAATAAATCACCATGGTCAATATTCCCACTATACATTGGATCATACAACTTAAATAAATTAAAAGAGGTAGAAGCAAAAACAAAAGAATTGGAGCACCTTAGATTTGGTGAAATGGGCTACCATCAATATGATCCTAGTGGTATAGCTAACCAACATTGTGTAAAACTCAAATATTGTTGGATGCATGCATGAAATTCTTGGGAAGAGGAAGAGAAATTCAAGAATTCTTACAACACCACCAAAGTGATTAAATCGGAAAAAGAAATAGGCCCATCCTAGGTAACAAGTGTCCCAGATGATCAAGAAGAAGGAGGCCAAGATAAAATGGTTATTTAATAACAGGTTGAATTGAAGAGGAAGCAAGAACAAGAAGCCCAAAGAGAAAGGAATAAGAAGCTCAAAGCCAACACAGATGAAAATAAAATAGTGGAAGAAGAGAATATAAGAAAAGAGCAAGAGGAGGCACAAATGAAGCAACAGGAAGAAGAAGAAAGACAAATAGAAGAGCAAGAAAAACAAAAACAAGAGGAAGAGAAAAGAGGAAAGAATGATCAAGAAAGAAAAAATAAGAAGAAGCTTTAAAAAAGGCATCAAGTAGAGGAGGATCGAAAGAGAAAATAGCTTGAAGAAGAGGAGAGAAATAAAAAAGAGGAGGAAAAAATGGCAAAAAAATTAGAAGAAGAATTAATTACTAAAAATCTAGCTAACAAACAAGCAGAGGAGATCAAATCAAAGAATTTGGAAGCGTAACCAATAGTAGCCACGTTGAAAATTTGGCCTCCAAATATTCTCATAGGAGGACATCTCCCACTCAGTGATATGGGTATCATAACGCCAGGAGAAGAAAGGAACTTCGACATTTCCAACTTCACTTCTAATCGATTCAAACATAAGATCACTCAATACAGAAGGAAAAAATTTCCTAATGAGCCAGATCATCCTATCTCCATCAATCTAGAAATGAAGATTGGTGTAGACACAAACCGATTGAAAGTTAATAGCTTCAGTAGGTACAATATTCGTATCAATCACCGAGAAGAATATTGATAATATATCTCTAGAAATTAAAAAAAATTGAGGAAAGATTTGGCTAATGCATAACAACAAAATGAACAACTCTGTATAGATAATCAAAGTGTGTCCACTATAGGATGTAGTAAGGAAGCTTTTCAATCAGCCATTCTTGAAGAGCAGAAGGAATTAGAGGAAATGATGAAGCAGGTGTATGAAGAAATGACAATAATGCATAAAGTAATGGCATCTCTATTTGAAATACAAAAGGAATTGCAAGAAAAGGGGAGAATATTGAAACTTGATCATATGGCTACAGATTTCATTCAAGAATGGGGCACCAAATACTCTAATGCACCGGTAGAATTTCCTAAGAAGGGTAGGGTAGAGGCTAAGAAAAATAGAGTGGAAATGGAAATGCTTTTGTTATCCCATGAATAGATAAGTAGTAGCATAACTAATACCATATCAGCCTATAACAAGTTGCATACTGGATTAGAGGCCCTGGTCTGAGTAGACATTATACCTTTTGTTGGTGTACCTGGAGAAGTGAATTTGAGAGAAGAAATCAAGTGAGAGTTATGAGAATCATTGGATTCCATAAAGCATGCCACTATTCAAGAAGACTTCGAAGTAACCAAGAAAACCATTCTTCAGTATGTTGCAGAGCATGTCAAGTTTCATACCAAATGTTGGGTTGTGTTATATTCTTTCCACGACTAACCCACATAGTTAACCAGGGGGTTATAGGAGGGGGTGGAGCCCCCCTTCGTTGCGAAGATTGTGTAGTCGGGGGGGGGGGGGGGTTACAGGGGGCTTGAGGCGTACCCGTAACCCCACTTTATGAGGTTCGAGGCAGCGCCCCAAAAAATTCTAGTTTTGGACCCTATGTTAGGTTGGGCGAACCCACCTATGGTTTTGTGCATGATTTTCACACATGGTTTTGGACATGATGGTTTTCGGTCCATGGTATTGGATGCTTTGGCATGTATAAATATGTATTATAACATTGAAAGGAACATAATGAAAGATCAAGTTGGTAATCCCAGTTTTGTGATCCAGGGGAAAATCTTTGTGTATATGTGTTTTATGTGTTATGCTCTCACATTGTTTATTTGTTGTGTTTTAGAATTTGTATGTAGGTAAGAGGATGGTCCCAAAAAAAAAACGAAAATAAGTCACCAAGTGGGAGATCTAAATATAGAGGGTGATCTAAATCTTCAAGAAAACCTGTAAAGGTGGTGTGCTGGAAATGTGGAAAGGAAGGGCACTTCAAAAGGGACTATAAATCTAAAGCTCCTGATAAAGGAAATGGATCTAATGATGCTCCTTCTGCAGAGGCGAAAACCACCTTAGATGAAAGTAGGGATGTGTACTTGGCTTCTTCAAGTACAAATGTAGATCATGAGGCATGGTTGATTGACTCAGGTGCATCCTTTCACTTCACTCCCATAGAGAGTGGTTCTGCAAGTATGAGAAATCCGATGGTGGTGATGTCTTCTTAGGGGATGATAGGAAGGCTAGAATCATTGGTCATGGAAAAGTAAAGTTGAATTTGCAAGGTGGAAGGGTTAGAACACTTCCAGGTGTTCTACATATTCCTGCACTGGCTAGAAATCTGATTTTTGTAAGCAAGCTGGATGATGCAAGTGTAAAAATAATGTTCGAGAGGGATACCTGCAAAATGGTTCGGGGAGCACTGGTACTGATGTGGGGAGTTTGAATTGGAACTCTGTACAAGCTGCAAGGTAGCACTATTGTTGATGAGTGCAACAGTTCTGTCGTTCCTGAAAGTGGAGCAGAAAATCTAGTGGTCTTTGGAGAGAAGACCATGTTGTGGCAACAAAGGCTTGGACATAATGGAGAGAAGGGCTTTCGAATACTTCATGATAAAGGTATGGTAGAAGGTATGAGTAATAGCTCTCTGGATTTTGATTTTTTTGAAAATTTTGTATACGGGAAGCAAAATCAGGTGAGTTCCCCTCTAGTGGTAAGAGGGCGAAATAGATATTAGAGCTTGTGCACAGTGATGTGTTTGGACCTGTGAAGGTTCCATCACTGGGTAAGTCTATGTAGTATGTATCATTTATAGATAACTTCTCAAGGAATACATGGATATATTTCCTTAAGAATAAATCTGAAGTCTTTGATAAGTTTAAACAATCTAAGGCTTTGGTGGAAAACTAGACAGAGAAGAAGATAAAGGTGTTGAGGACAGATAACGGTGGAGAGTTTTGTAGTAAGGAATTTGAAGAATTCTATAAGAAGTGTGGTATAGCACGGAAAAAGACTACTCCATATACACCTCAGAAAAATGGAGTTTCAGAAAGAATGAACAAGATGTTGATGGAAAGGGCAAGAAGCATGCTTAGTGGTGTCGGGTTAGGACAACAATTCTGGGTAGAGGTGATGGAGACAACATGTTACCTGGTCAACAGATCACCTTCATTAGCGTTGGAGGATAAGACTCCAAAAGAGGTATGGACTGGTAAGAAACCCTCTCTTGCACATCTAAGGGTATTTGGATGTGGTGCATATGTACATGTTCCAAAGGAGAAAAGAACCAAGTTGGATAGTAAATCTGAAAAGTGCATCTTTATTGGGTATAAGGATGGTTTAAAGGGTTATAAGATTTGGAACCCAGTAACAAGGAAGGTTGTATATAGCCGATATGTGGTGTTCAAAGAGGTGAAAGATGTTATTAAGCATGATGTCTAACCAAAGGAACCTGAGAATATAGAGTTTGAGCTAAAGGAGGAAGGATCAGACTCTATAGCAGAGGAGGAATTAGAAGATGCAGAGCCACAAACTCTAGGTGTGAGAAGATCAGTTTAAGAAAGAAGGTAGCTAGAAACGTATATTCCATCTGTTTTCTGTTCAAATTTTGCTTTGTTTGTTACTGATGATGATCCCAGAATTGTTATGGAAGCAGTAGATTCAAAGGATGGAAAACTCGGGAAAGAGGCCATGGTAGATGAAATGGCATCTTTACACAAAAATGAGGCTTGGGATCTGGTGGAGTTGCTAGCTGGAAGGAAACCCATTGGTATCAAATGGGTGTTCAAGAAGAAGACAAATGCAGAAGGAAAGGTGGAGAAATACAAAGTTCAGTTGGTAGCAAAAGGTTATTCCCAGGTGCTGGGAATTGATTTTTGTGATATTTTTTCTCCTGTTGCCAAGGTAACTTCTATTAGATTACTTTTATCTATTGTTTTTGCTTTTGATTTTGAGGTAGAACAAATCCATGTGAAGACAACATTTCTTCACGAGGATCTGGAAGAGGAAAGAAGCAGTTTGGTTGTAGAGATTGTGTTCAAGTATGGGGTTAGTACAGGAAGCTATAAGGATAGACTATGACAGCCAAAGTGCAATTTTCTTGGCAAAGAACCCTGCATATCATTCAAAGACAAAGCACATTGATGTTCAGTATCACTTTGTGAGGGATATGATAAAAGACAAAAAGGTATTGCTGGTAAAGGTGGACACTTTGAAGAACATTGCAGATGCATTAACAAAATTTGTGAGCTCTGAGAAGTTCTCTTGGTGTAGAGAGACAATGGGTGTTTTAGGGCTGGAAAAATGACTAAGCTCTCTTGTGGCCCCCTATGGAAAGAAAACAACAAGTGGGAGAATGATGGGTTGTGTTATATCTTTCCATGATAAGCCCACGTAGTTAACCGGGGTGTTAGAGGGGAGGCGGAGCCCCCCTT
>APFE030421851.1:0-37623 GCA_000404065.3 Pinus taeda | reverse complement strand
ACTTCAAGGTAGAGAAAAGCACACGTGGGGTTTCTTATGTTTAATCTTTGGTATTTAGCCGACGGTATTTGTGTTATTATGGTTTTGGCTCGTGGTATTGATCCATGATTTTAGGAGGAGCTTTCCTATATAAAGCAAACGAGATCCCTTGGCTAAGCATCTTTTGTAAATTGAATATCTTAAGATCTGAAATATTGGGTTATTGTTTCAAAAGCTTGATCTATATGAAAGTGAAGTGGAAAGCGAATCTGTGAAGGGTGATCTCTCGAGCACATGATCAGATCTGGGCATCCGACTAACTGTAGCGCACTAGTGATCTGTAAATTCAACTCTAATCAGAAGTATGCAGGTGTTTAACGGTGCCTCTGCGTGGGTATGTAGAGCAGAAACAGGCGAACTGTGTGGTTACGCAGAGCATAAGAAGGGTAACTGCGTGGGTACGCAGAGCAGAAGAAGGGTGACTGCGTGGGTACGCTGAAGCAGAAGAAGAAGGGATGCGTGGGTGCGTAGCGCAACAGTGGTTCAGGTGCGTACGCACAGTAAAAGTATGCGGCGCGATAGTCTTTCTGAGTGCGTGACTACAGCGGCAGTACACGGCGCGATAGTGTATCTGGGTGCGTACTGTACGCAGTGCGGTAGAAGAAGCAGTGTGTGGGCACACGGCATAGCAGAAGGAACTCTGCGGGTATACGCAGGGAAGCAGAAGGTGAAGTGCATAGCAACGCAGGCCAGAGAAAGGAAAATTGCGTATCTGTCTCATGACTTTCTATTGACTGAATTTTTCTGTTGATAAGGTGTTCTGGGTTTAGTTCTGTTTTGTTGATCTGGTTACTACAGTTGATTGTGAAATCTACATGTACTTGATGATCATTTGATGTTTATGAAAAGTGCTCCTTGTAAGAAAAGAAGTAGGAGGTTGTAGCTCCCTTCCAGGAGAGACTGGAAAACGAGAGAGAGTTGTAGCTCTCTGCAGGTTGCAGCCTGTGTACTGGCAAAAGACTGCACCAGTACAAGACCATTGTAAAAGGAGTTTCTAATTTGAAAGAAGATAGAGACATATTACAGCAGGTGGTTTTCACCCACATTGGGTTTCCACCTTATATTTGGTGTTCTTTGATGTGACTATCTGTTTTTTTGTTCATGCTCATTATTTTATGGTACTGATATATAATTCAAAGTGTAAATAAGGAAGATTTGTTAAAAGAACTAGATAATACTGATTCACCCCCCCTCTTAGTATTATTTTCAACAGTAACCCACACAATGACTCAATACTCCCCAAAAGACCAAGGCTCTGTGTTATCAATGAACCAAAACAGAGAAGCTAGAGTTCTACCAATGTGTCACCAAGTGTTGTAGCGGCTACAACCACCCTCCAAAATTTTGGCCTGCATCTAATTTCAAAGCCTCCCTCAAGAGTTTCACTTGATGGTTGCATACACTCAAATTCACTATGTGAGCCCGTGTGAGTCTTCACACCAACCTTGCTTGTTCATTCCACCAAAGCTTTTGCATGTTGATGTCAATTTCATGCTTACAACCATGTTCTAGTCATGCTCAAGGTCTTCACTTTGTGTGTACATGTTATGTTAACTATGAAAACATCTGTCGCACTCACACATGAAGTCACATTCACTATTGCACAAGCGTCATCATGGTCAATCCACAATCAATCATAGGTGTCGCACTTGTCACTTTCACCATTGGTCAACCATGTTAAACATGTGTGTCTAGATGATTTGAGTCATCTCGTCATTGATTCATGTAAGTGTGTGTTTGCAAGATCACATATGCATCTTTCACTCGTTCACACACTTAGTCATCTTGTTGAAGTTATAATGACAGGAATCACCTCTAACAGGCAGACCAGAACCCCTTCATCAACTCGATTGATTGTCACCCAGAACAACACATAAGCACCAAGCAAGTCATTTCAAGCTACACTGCCCACAAGCAAATCAATCAACCTTCAAGCTGGTCAACTAGAGGATTTGACATGACAGCCACCTCAGGAATCATTCCCCTCAAAAAGTGCACAGAGGCTGCAGACCTTGTCGCTCCACTGGCTGGGAAAATTGCGCAGACAAGCTAAATAGACACCCAGTGCCCGTCCCTATCTCGCTCAGAAAATTGTGCAATTTTTCCATCTAGTCCTCTCGACAGACGACCACTTGGTCACCCAGAAAATTGCACAGTTTTCATGAACAAGCCCTCTGCTGCCCAAAAATCCACTCAGCTTAGAAATTTTGCAGAAGTGATCAACGGGTTGACCTCCAAGCCTTAGTGCAGTTTCTCTTGCTAGCATCTCCCAGCAGTAGACTTCCAGTTCCCTCTAGGAATTACATAGTTTCTGTTGCCAAACTCCCGGTAGCTGACTACCAGTTCCCTTCGGGAATTGCATAATTTCTGCTACCAATGACCCAACAGCCAGCTGCTATCTCCCTCTAGGAATTGCATAGTTTTGGCTACCAAGCTCCCGGCCTGTTCCTCCAAAAAATTGTGCACCTCCTGTTTGCCAATCCTCATTGCAGCCCAACCTATTCCTCCAAGAAATTACACAAATTTTTTTGTCAAGGCATCATTGCCCGCTCGTTCTAGAAAATACACAGATTTTGTCTTCCCTGCCTTCCCGCAACCCGAACTGTTCCTCCCAAAACTTGTGTTGTTTTTCCCTCTTGCCGAGCCAGACCTCACGGATAGTCATCGTTGATCCATATTTCTTGTCTTCATCACCCAGTGACTCTTGCACGGTTTTCAACAACAGTGCCTAGAGCCTCCATCCCACCTCGCAACCTTGTTACCTCTCCCCGTCACCTGCATTCGAAATGATCATGTATCATGGTAGACTAGGAGGTTTTAAGATTTGATGTTATCTCATCATGAGTGACTGCAGGTACAGGTACGCAAACAAACATGGCATGAAACGTATTGGATGAACAAAGAGAGAACATGCAGAAGGATAGATTCACCAACGAATAAACAAACGATGCATGAAAAGAGATATGATCGCAAATGGATGATCATGCAAAGATGTGTTCGCAGATGGATGTACAAGAAAACATGCAAGATGTGCTCACGGACAGACAAACATGCACCTTTCATGAAAAAATGAACCTTTCAAGCCTTGCAAAATACAAGCAAGGAGCAACTTGCAAAAGCAACTTAAAAAGAACCAATGACCATTGAAGACTCCACACACTTTTCCATGCAGAGGTAAAGCAGTGATACACCATGAAGACATCCATCACCCAGCAACATTGCATCTCGGCATGCACTCCAGTAGCAGCACAAATGTATTAGCACTATCATGTCGAGTCATGTCATGAGTCATGTCATCCACATCTCTACTATGGGCGATGTTGTTAATCACTGTAATGTAACGTAGAAGTCCAAGAGACCCACTTGTTGTACAAAGAATCATGTAAAGTAAAAAATCCATGGAAGTCAAACAATTATGAGGGTAGTCGAACAACTACAAGGGTCAGTTTCACCCTAGGCTATAAATAACTCGTTATTTGTACATGCAGAGGACTTTTCACCTTAGCTCTTCCCACATAGCCAAGAGAGTTTGTAATCTTTTCTTTGAGGAGTAAGTAGTGGATCCAACGCCCCGCCCATGGGGTTAGTGATGTATGGTGTAATGATGTGTCTTGGAAATTTTGCTTAATTCAGAAGCCTGCTAATAGGTCAGCATGTTTTCACATGTATTGTAACTATTGTAAGACTAATCTTGAACACTTTTAATGCATGTTTCTTTAACCTATGTTGAACACTTGAACTTATTTCACTTGTTTTAATACATAATCTGTTAATGAAAATGTGTTGTATATGTTGTTAACCTTGTCTCACCCATGGTGGGTACCTCCCTAGACATTAGATAGACCTTTCACATAAAACTTAGTATAACAACCATTGCATTCATGTGGACTCATTCGCTTAGTGTTGTACGTGTTATCTTCCCTTGTGTGTTGTGACTGCCGCAT
This sequence comes from Pinus taeda, assembly GCA_000404065.3. Lineage (NCBI taxonomy): Eukaryota > Viridiplantae > Streptophyta > Pinopsida > Pinales > Pinaceae > Pinus > Pinus taeda. The sequence goes on along the minus strand of APFE030421851.1, from coordinate 33,640 downwards.
CCGTGTGGACTGCCCCTCCGGAAGTTTTTCACGTCTTGTTGTGTTGTGTGTTCCTAGCAGAGTTGGAGCTTCCTCCCAACCGACTTGGGACTCACTCTCACCCTCTCCCTCTATAGTGAAAGAACCATTGGCACAAGTAACACTAGCAATCACTAGGCACGCGAACCTCACTTCTCAAAGGCAAAGCAAGCCACTCTCCTGTGCTGACAAGCAAGATTTGAGGCAAATCCTTAAGACAGTGGCAACCGAGCCTTCATATCGAATGGGACTCCCACACCAAATAGTGTGAGGTCTAGTTGGGACTTCATACCGGGGTGATACCCTAAATGTTGGTGGGTCGAAAACCGTCAACAAGTTGACCACAAAGTTTGACAATTGACTATAGGTTTTTGAATCATAGTTTTGATTATTAACATTGTTGGGTTCATCTCTTGAATGTTGTTTAGTTGATTTTGTTGGATAGATTTGTTGATGAAGATATGGATCCTTATACTCTCTCCTTCTTGAAACATTGAATGGAAATATAATAAGAAGAGAGTTTGAAAGGGTTGTTCCCCATGTGTGGTTTTACCCTGTTCTCCAACCAATCCTAGTGTCTCTATGTGTGAATGATTTTCTTCTATTGTTCCTTTATGTTCCACTGCATTGATTATGATATTGTTTTTTCTATATAATTGCACATATTGTTGATTAATATTGTAAAACTAAATAATGTTATGATGTTATGGAGTGAATTGAATATGTAAATGATAAAATCCAATTCTATAAAGAAGATAACAATAAAGCCCTAAGAAAAATTAACATGATCAAAAATATTGAGTGTATTCTCTTCCCCTGTGTTAAATTGGCAACTAGGGCCAAACTCCATGTGGGTCAGCATATTTATGGAAGCTGATATTTTTATTGGATCCCTCTCATCGAGAGGTGTAGGATTGAACCAAAGATCATTTGATTCCGATAAGTATTTATGGAGATATGAATTTATTTCAATTATGTAATTATTATCAAGCCGACCAACTCTTACGTAGGCTCAGGAAGCCCAAACGTCATGTCTATTCATCACCTATGTTTCAGTATAAATTGAAGAGGACTTGAGGTCATTTGGACACACATTCTTCATGTGTTCTCCTCTCCACATCTTGGGTTTTGGAGAAGGAGAGACACTAATGAACGATGCCCTAAGATGATGCCCTAATGTACACGCTGGAAATGAAGACACTTAGCCACAGATCTAGGAAGACATTTACACGTTGGCAAACAATGAGGATGTATGCTGGTTAAATGCAGTCAAGGCATGGAGCACACATGCTGGATGATACACAGTTCATGCGATGTGATATGGTTCATAAAAGATGTGATACAGTGGATTCAACGTTGTAATGAAGAACGCTGGAAAATTAATACACGTTGGGTATAGAGATTAATACGTAGGCATGGTTCATGGGGACAGTCATAGTCTATGGTGACACTCAGCCCTAGCCGCAGGTCAAGCCCTCATCACAACACAAGGAGAAATATATGCAACAAACAGTCAAGACAACAAGGTAAGGATGAAATGCAGTCATACATTGGAACGCATACATGTCAACGCTGGACAGTCATATACTTATATAAACGTTGGATGTTGGGAAATAATGTAATCACTGGATAGTCTTATATAGACGTTGGAATCATGGTCTTAGATATATTTGGTATCATGGTCTTATATATACACTGGAATCATGGTCTTATATATACGCTGCATCATGGTCTTATATATACACTGGCATCATGGTCTTATATATACGCTGCATCATGGTCTTATATATACGCTGGCATCATGGTCTTATATATACGTTGGAATCATGGTCTTATATATATGCTGCATCATGGTCTTATAAATACGCTGCAAAAGGAGACTTCTACACACAGTCAACGTGATGCCATCTACGTTGTACATGATGAAGATATATATGCACTGATCTGAAGTCACCTACATTGTACATGATGATACAGTGATGAAGATATATACACAGATCCGGAAGACACCTATGTTGTACATGTTCATACATTGTCATGGTAACAACATGATACACTGGTTCATGGAGAAACTCTATACACTGTAATAGAGACCTGTAAACGTTGTAATGGAAAATAGTTAACACATGGAGACTTGTTAATGCAGAAAGATGGATAGGGTAATAAGTATCTCGAATAGGATCTATACCCTAGCTGCTTTGCTATGATATAAGCCATAGCAAGGAGCTAAGGCTAATGACAGTGTTATAGTGTTGCAGCATGATGATGCAGAGACAGCAAATAAGATCTATGAATCCCCATAGCCATACTAAAGGAGTATATTACAATGAAAAGACCAGATCTATCATTCTCAACATATTAGTTGATTTGGGGTAGCAATGTGATGTTGTATAATGAGAGCAACATAACAGTCATTGACTACACATCATATAGGTGCAGATCCATGATGATTGAGAACAACTCAATGATTTCTGGAAGTAGCACTACATAATGAATGGGCAGCATGATAGAATCATGAAGCAGCACAACACATGGGCAACATGATGTATGAGGTCATGGACAACATGATGTGTGGGCAGCACAGTGATCATGAGAAGCATGATGATACAACATGATGGTGCTACATGATCAGGTGCAGCAAATGGACGAGATGCAAAACAATGATAGGTGAAGGAGTCACCTTAGAGAATCAGTTGAAGCAGAATGTCTTCAAATGATCTCATCGTTATAGGAGATGATCTATGCTTAGATCTAGACAAGTCAAAGTGTTGACTTCTGTTGTAAATGTACTATCTCTCTCTCTCTCTTTCTTTGTTGAACTTTGAAGATAAAACAAGATTTGATCATAGGGTTTCCCCACACATTGTGGGGTTTGTCCTTGGCTTGCGCCACATCTTATGTCCTCTTGTCTTGGCTTTTCTTCTGCGATTTATATTTATGTTCTATTTGTAGTTTGCTTTATGTTGATGTGATTGATAATATCGAAAAGAAATTAAATAAATTGCTCTGGCATAGAACATACCTAAAATTAACATGGTATCAAAGCTGAGGTGAAGACAATGCCCAAGCAAGAGTGAAAGAGCAATCATCGAAGATAGTTGGGACAAGACAAAAGGATCAATGGGTTCTTCACAATTCACTTAGGGTGAAGTCAAAGTAGAGCATATTATCAGAATGACACAGCAAAACTTTTGATGGCATACCTAAAGATCACTTCATTGGGAAGTTCGGATCTAAGGGTGGAAGGAAAGGTAGATGTCTTGGTTATGTGTTTGGCCCTTATGTGAAGGAGTGTCTGAATGGCAGAGATGCAGGTCATCAAGGAAATGGCCGACTCTCAAGGAAGAAAGGAACCCTTGGAATGGAAGTCGAAGGTTTTAAGGTGGCATTCGTCAATGGAAAGGTACATGTTTGAAAATAGTATTTTCTAAAATGATTTTGAGTTCATTGTTGTATTAAGTTATAGGAAGTCCATTGACACATAGCACCAAAGGTTTGTGAGTCAAATGGTGACAGGGAAGCCTAAATTCAAAAGGAGCATGAAGGTACATGTCTGAGATGTACCGAAGGAAAATCTTATAAGGGGACCACCCCCCTCGTGCCACAGGTCCATAGGTTTGGAACAACCCAAGGAGTTTGATTCATGATCAGGAATCTCATGTATACAGGTGGAAGAAAGCCCTCTATGGCTTGAAGAAAAACACTCTGGGCATAGTATGAGAGGACTGACAGTTGTTTGATGAAGCTAAGATTCACTAAGGAGTAAAATCAATCCAAACCATTATCCGAAGGTTGTGGATGATAGACCTCTCATACCGGCACCTTATGCGAACGAACTATTTTTTACAGTTGCAGACCCTCTCATTTGTAGAAGTAAGAGGGAGTTGGATTCCGGATGTGAAATGATAAACTGCAAGCATGTGACTACCTCGAGGAAGTTATCCAGTAGTGATGTTGGACCAGACTTGGGAAAGTTCTTGGTGAACTTCTGTCCAGACATATGTTTTACAGTTAGCACGGGGAGCTCATATTTGGATGAGCCTCTCTAAATTGTGCCAAGAATCTTTTGAGATGTCTTCAGGACACAATCTCTCATGGATTGAGATACACTACCAGAAATATGAAACTGCATAATTATTCGAATGTTGATTGGGTAGACAGTGTGGACGATCACTGGAGCACTTCTTAGTCTTATTTCTCTTTGGATTCTACTTCGATATCATGGATGAGTAGGAAGCAGAAGTCAGTTGTTGTAAGCACCGCCAAGACCAGATACATATCTACGAGTATGATCTTCTATGAAGTTGCCTAGTTGGGGAAGCTCTTTGCACACATGATGAATAACAGTGTGATTCTCTGTAACAACCAGAGGTGGGATTCGATTATTGAGGAATCTCATATTCAACAATTGCTCCAGCAGATAGACATTAGATACTACCTTATCTGGGATATGGCAAGTCGATGAGCAAGGAGGCTCCATCACATTAAGATGATGTATAGGTCGATACACTTTGTCAAAGCCCCGGGGAAAGATCAAATTTGTGATTTTCCCGAATGACTTGGAATCATCGAGAGACCTTTGTAAAAGGGTCCTACATGTTGCATACATTGAGCTCTGGGAGCTCTAGGAGCTTGCAGTTCTTACTAGAGCAACATACGACCACAGAGTGACTCACCCTCCCCTGGTGGTGCATATTGGAACAAGATGATTCGCTCTCTTGTGGGACAAGATGATTCGCTCTCTTTTGGAACAGGATGATTCGCTCTCCTGTGTAGCAGGATTGATGTGTTCTCCTGTGAGGCCTAGATTGATGTGTTCTCCATGGTGATTGTAGCAAGATTGATGTGTTCCCTTGTGAGGCCTGGATTGATGTGTTCTTCATGGCGATTGTAGCAGGATTGATGTGTTCTCCTGTGAGGCCTGGATTGATGTGTTCTCCATGGCAATTATAATAGGATTGATGTGTTCTCCTATGAGGCCTGGATTGATGTGTTCTCCTATGAGGCCTGGATTGATGTGTTCTCCATGGCGATTGTAGTAGGATTGATGTGTTCTCCTATGAGGACAGGATTGATTAGTTCTCCTATCAAGGCATCCTACCCATGCAGTCTGGGACTCATGGGAAGTATCTATCTTCTAATTAATGAGCAGGGAAATGAAGTTAGGGACTATAGTAGTACCGATGGATGCATTGGTGTATCTACTATACTCCCTATGCTAGGTTGACCTCCATTGATCTAGGATCAATGATATTGGTCTGGGACTAGTGGTAGGAGTGGTACATTCTATGACACTAACTTTGGGTCGATTGTTACTGGTCTAGGACCAGTGGTACGCACTCTGAGACTGACTTTGGGTTAGTGGAGAATGGTATGAAACATTCTCGATCAATTATTCTTCTTCATGGTTCATCAGAGCTAAGTAGAGCAGAGCAGAGTTGAGCAGAGCTAGGAAGAGCAGTGCAAGGCACTGATGGTAGAGATAGTATAGTCAGACTTATGGATCAATGGATGGAGTTCTCCCTAGTTGAGAGGGAGTGTTAAATTGGCAACTAAGGCCAAACTCCATGTGGGTCAACTTATTTATGACAGCTGATATTTTTATTGGATCCCTCTCGTCAAGAGGTGTAGGATTGATCCAAAGATCATCTGATTCTGATAAGTATTTATGGAGATATGAATTCATTTCAATTATGTAATTATTATCAAGCTAACCAACTCTTAAGTAGGCTCAGGAAGCCCAAACGTCATGTCTATTCATCACCTACATTTTAGTATAAATTGAAGAGGACTTGAGGTCATTTGGACACACACATTCTTCATGTGTTCTCCTCTCCACGTCTTGGGTTTTTGGAGAAGGAGAGACACTAATGAAGGATGCCCTAAGATGATGCCCTAATGTACACGCTGGAAATGAAGACACTTAGCCACAAATCTAGGAAGACATTTACATGCTAGCAAACAATGAGGATGTATGCTGGTTAAATGTAGTCAAGGCATGGACCACACACGCTGGATGATACATAGTTCACACAATGTGATATGGTTCATATATGTAGTTCATAAAAGATGTGATACAGTGGATTCAACGCTGTAATGAAGGATGCTGGAAAATGAATACACACTAGGCATAGAGATTAATACATAGGCATGGTTCATGGGGACAGTCATAGTCTGTGGTGACACTCAGCCCTTGCCACAGGTCAAGCCCTCATCACAACACAAGGAGAAATATACACAGCACACAGTCAAGGCAACAAGGTAAGGATGAAACGCAGTCATACATTGGAACGCATACATGTCAATGCTAGACAGTCATATACTTATATAAACATTGGACGTTGGGCAATAATGTAATCATTGGACAGTCTTATATATATGCTGGAATCATGGTCTTATATATATGTTGTATCATGGTCTTATATATACAACGGAATCATGGTCTTATATATACGCTACATCATGGTCTTATATATACGCTACATCATGGTCTTATATATACGTTACATCATGGTCTTATATATACGTTGGCATCATGGTCTTATATAGATGCTGGAATCATGGTCTTATATATACACTGCATCATGGTCTTATAAATATGCTACAAAAGGAGACTTCTACACAATCAACATGATGCCATCTATGTTGTACATGATGAAGATATATATGCACTGATCCGAAGTCACCTACGTTGTACATGATGATTAAATGATGAAGATATATATGCAGATCCGAGAGACACCTATGTTGTACATGTTCATATGCTGTCATGGTAACAACATGATACACTGGTTCATGGAGAAACTCTATACACTGTAATAGAGACCTGTAAATGTTGTAATGGAAAATAGTTAACACATGGAGACCTGTTAATGCAGAAAGAAGGATAGGTTAAGAAGTATCCCAAATAGGATCTATACCCTAGCTGCTTTGCTAGGCTGTAAGCCATAGCAAGTAGCTAAGGCTGATGACAGTGTTATAGTGTTGCAGCATGATGATGCACAGACAGCAAAGAAGATCTATGAATCCCCACAACCATAATAAAGGAGTATATTACAATGAAAAGACCGGATCTATCATTCTCAGCATATTTGTTGATTTGGGGTAGCAATGTGATGTTGTATAATGAGAGAAACTTAACAATCATTGACTACACATTAGATAGGTGCAGACCCATGATGATTGAGAACAACTCAATGATTTTTGGAAGCAGCACTACATAATGAATGGGAAGCATGATAGAATCATGAAGCAGCACAACACATGGGCAACATGATGTATGAGGTCATGGACAATATGATGTGTGGGCAACACAATGACCATGAGTAGCATGATGGTGCTACACGGTCAGGTGCAGCAAATGGACGAGATGCAGAATGATGATAGGTGAAGGAGTCACCATGGAGAATCAGTTGAAGCAGAATGTCTTCAACTGATCTCATCGTTATAGGAGATGATCTATGCTTAGATCTAGACAAGTCAAAGTGTTGACTTCTATTGTAAATGTATTATCTCTCTATCTCTCTTTCTCTGCTAAAATTTGAAGATAAAAGAATATTTGATCAAAGGGTTTCCCCACACAATGTGGGGTTTGTCCCTTGCTCGTGCCACATCTTTTTTCCTCTTGTCTTGGCTTGTCTTCTGCAATTTATATTTATGTTCTATCTGCAGTTTACTTTATGTTGATGTGATTGCTAATATGGAAAAGAAATTAAATAAATTGTTCTAGGATAGAACATACCTAAAATTAACACCATGTCATTATGACTACACATGGACTTGGTGAAGGGGGAATGAATAACTCATAGGTGTGAGTGTACTCCTTAAATCCATGGAATTGGTTGAGTACATGCCCCAGTATGAATCCTACCCATAAGTCACTTTTGTGTCTTCATTGACAAGGGCCATGCTAAGGTGGTTAAACTTGTTGGGACTACCACCCATCTAGCCACTAAGTGAGGAGACTTAGGTGACTGTGATCTTTACCTAATGGTGGATGTGCCTACGATGGACTTGGTTAGGGTAAATTGATCTCCCTAAGCATTGGATGCATGTGTTCTACAACTTGATTGATGAGGATCAAGTTGGGTGAGGTTCAGGTAGTGGAAATAAGGTGGATATGATATTTACCAAGGTCATTTATGACTTCCATGGATTTGGTTGTGGTAAATCGGTCTCGCCTATTATCATGTGGATCATTATTATTCTTTAATGGATCAATCCATCATTATTCATCTGATATGAGATACACTTTGAGATTAGTGGGGTGTGTGTGATATTTAACAAGGTCATATGTGACTACCATTAACTTGGTTTTGGTAAATTGATCTCCCCCTATCATCAGTTGTGGAGCATTCTTCTAAGATGAGATTGTTAGGTTCCTATACCAATAGGTGTCATATATCATGATTGACTTGGTTTAGTTCTGAAATATGTATATACAGTTGCTTCTTAAAATGTTTTCCATATTTGTAAAAAATAAAAAATTAAAATATGTAAAGAGGGTATGCCCTAGAAAAAGAATCAACGGGTAAAAAGAATAAACAAAAAGGTCAAAAAATGAAAGAAAATGAACCCCAACAAAAAGAAAAAATCATGAAAGTGCACAAGTCTAAATGCCACTACTTTTTACTTTTGTGTAATAAACAATTGTGTGCAGTTTATCAGTGATGCCACAATTCATAAATAGTCAAACAGTTTAAGCTTGGCTACTTCATTTTTCAATTTCATGTTGTAGAAATAGAGAATAAATAACTGACCAAACAATGTAATCTTGGTAGATAAGTAGATAGGTAGAGTGAATAAATGGAGCTCAACAGTTTAATCTGAGCCCTTGGATGTAATAAGGGTAGACTTAGGTAGGCATTTCCATGTAAAAGAAAAGAAAAGTTTGATAAGGGTTTGCTAGTCTAAGTGCACCCTAATAAAGAAGTAAAAAATGCTAGGTTAAAGTAGGTAGGGTAAGTAGTTGATGGTCGCAGAATAACATGTGTTGAATGATGATGTTCAAATGTGCAAATCTTTTATTTTCATCATGAGGCAGAGGCATGTAGTACATAAAAGACATATCAAGCAAGCAAAGTTAGAATAATTAACTCCCCTACTCATTTCCCCTAAATTTTCACTAATTCCCTAAGTGCTAAAGGTAATTGCCAAAGTAAGAGGGGCTCAGAGCATTTCTCTAAATATTGGAGGGACTGGACCCTCAGCCCAATAATTGGAAATGTCTAAAGTACTTAAGTCCCTTTCATCAACATTACCCCCCCATAAATCACTCATTCCTTTGATAAAACTTTTCCTCAGTAAAATCCTATTTTACTTAGGAAAATTGAAATAAATCTTCATAAAAACCCTTTTATACACTTTAGCCTAAGTCAATATGTTATATGATGAAATACATTCAGAAAACATTGGACTTAGCGCTTTCCCATTCATTCAGTCATATTAACCATTAATGTTGTATTATATAATTCCCAAATAGAAGAAAATTACCCACGCCCGTATTATTATATTATGTAAAACCCCAAATTATTACATATCCCGCCCCGATGGTTAAGTATAACCGTAAAACAAATAATAAATGGGATTAATTAACTAACCTATAGTTGATTAAGAACCTGACCCCGCCACCTTTAATGAGGATTAATTTAGTCATCCAGACTAATTAATAACTCTCCCAGCCAATAAAATCACCCCCGATATGATTAATTCCTTTAATTAATATTGGGTCCGCCCCTGTTATCCATCATTCACGTCATTACCCCGATCACTATCCAATCAGATCCTTCAGATCTGACGACCTTCACTCATATCGTGTAGGCCTTTTGGTTGACCTTTAGCACACAATGTGAGTGGTTTCATGAACAGTTTCGATGCTACATGTCGAAATATGTATGGCATTGTACTGCTCCCCCCAAATACCACTTACCCTCCAAAAGCGGTGCGATAGATCCCGCTTACCGCCTGCCTGCTACATGACAAACCATCTACTATTCAGTTCACGCCATATTTTGAAAGTTTTCCCATTAAAGTTCAAACCCCAAGAACCCAGGTTTTCTCGCCCTTCACCCATTCTACTATGTAAACTTATGTAACCCATTTATGCCACCTGAAGCCTCTGTTAACCAATTCGAGCATGGTTTACCTCCCGAAAAGCATTCTAGACTCACTCCACAGACCTTTCAAGCTCAAATGAAACATTTTCAGCCTCCCCTGCAAGCCAATGCTTTCTTAAGAGTTTTTTTTTTTTTTTTACAGATGATCAGAAGACCACAGCCTTGGATAAACAGTCTTAATACTAATCATAAGACCTGCTTATTCTGAGATTGTTACCAAATCTATTCAAATAGAGATGGAAGGTAAAAGGACACAGTAAAGAACAGTCAAAGTGTATCAGGGTTAAAGAGTATCTTATTTAATACTAAGTCAAGTAAATCATCTATCATGAAGATAAACAGCAGGGAAGACAATTACAAAACAAAGCATACAAATTCATGTCAAAGTGGAGACAGATGAAAAAATAGAGCGGTAAAAGTAAAAAGTAAACATTAAACAGTAAAGTAAAAATGAAGAAATTAAGGGTTAAACAAAGATGAAAACACTTTCACCATAAAAAATGAAGTTTATCCAAAGTAAAAGTGAAAAACAGTTGAAAGGAATTTAAGGTTAAAAGAGGAAATTATAGCAAAAATGGTACATTCTTCAGAAATTTCTTGTTTGAGTCATATTTTTGTAGAAACTATTGTGGCACATCCAAGAAGTATTTTGAGAAACTAGAGGATTTTTATGTTCCTAACAGGCTAATCTACAAAAACCTATCTCACTTTTTACACAGGTATTACCAAAAGGGAGATAAGTGCATGTCTTCACAACCTATTTTTCAGTTTGTGCAAAGTCTTGTTTTTGACATCTTTTTGCAGAGCATAACAGCTGGAGCTAAATTTTGGGAAACTGAGAGAGGTTTATCTCACAAAAATCCTTATCTACAATAACCTCTTTCACTTTTTACATATCTATCATTGATTGAGATATACAAGTGTACCATTGGACCCTAAGTTTGCAGAATTTTTGGGGCAGAATGCACAAAGGAAGGATGCAGTTATTGACTGGGATGCCTCATCATCAACTAAGGGTTGCTATCAAATTCGACTTTCTCTTATTTTTCACCATAAATCCATAAAAATAGTGCCAAATAGATTCATTAGTTTTGAATCTCCTTCAATTTAAGTTCTATTATTGTAAAACAATTAGAGATATTTGTAAGCCAACCTTGATTTTTTTTCAAGATATTTCAATTTATAAATTGTATAAATACTTCTTCATTTGAAGTATTTTGGGTGGATTCTTAGACATTTCTGTAAAACTGATTACTTTAGAATAAAGTGCTATTGGACAAACTCTTGTATGGCTGGCTGGAGGAAGGATTAATACAAAGGAATTTTCATGGGATTCATGTGCAAAACACTGAAACAAATAAGTATTCTATAACTCATGTGTTATTGTTCTCTTGTTTAATATTTCAATTATGTTCCATATTTGAATATTAAAATGAAAAATTATAATTCAGAAAGTTCTTAAGTGCAATCTGTTTTTAATCGTTTTTATTCTTAATGTTTTCCTCTAAACTATTATAGGCAAGGAATTCTTAATTGCTCCTGATTCTTAGTTTATCATTTTGATCATTTAGTAAAAAATCCTTAATTTCTTTTTATTGGTGATCATCTAAATTCCCTCTTCTCAAAACATGTGGAAGGATTCTTAATTTCCCTTCTTCCCTTTTGAGCCCATCCCATCCTTTCAAGCTACCATTTTCTCCTTGTTTTAGCTATCTTGCCCTGTGAAGCCATCCTTTGTTGAAAAAACAAATCCAGTTGAGTCATCCTCTTTTGACTCCATTAGCCCAATGGCTTGAAATATTCAGTTCTACCCATCTGCTATTGAATTTCACCACAAAACCCAATCAAAATCCCAAAGCTTTCATAGCTAGCCTAAAACCTTATAAAACAAAGCTAAATCATAAAGAGAGAGCCCTCTTTGAGTACAGATTGGCTATATTTTGTACTTAAAAGATTGGTTTGTGGTTACCTCGGAGATTTCTTTCTTTAACCTTGAGAAAATTCTGAGTGATAACAGAGATGAAATGAGATCCTTCTATGTTGAGACATGTACATCCAAGACGAGACTTATGATGCAGGTGAAAATTCCTCCCTAACTGAGAGGGTGTGTTGAAAATTGGCAACTATGGTCTGAATTTCACCTTTAAAATTGATGGAGAAAACTTGACTTTTGACCCTTCACCAAGCAAACCTCAAAAAGTAAAGTCAACCTCAAGTCAAAAATTGACCCTCGAAAACACCATACAAATACAATATCATTGATTCCTCATTTGGCATATCTCATCCACACAAAACCATTTGATCTGATCTGAAATTCATAGGTTGACATCACACGTATGTAGAGGAGAGAGAAGATTATGTTTTGACTTGTGTTAAATTTATGTTTTAGGCTATTATGACTTGTGTTGACTTCGGTTGACCGAGATCTTCTTCAGCTATTTTGACCAAATTCTTGGAGGTATACTTTGACCAAATTTATTGTTGGGTTGACCAAATTATTCTTGGCACTTTAACTGGCTTTAACCACATGTTTTGTCTAGGGTTTCACCACAGATTGGTTTTGGAAATGTTTATCGAATTACATGAAGGAATTTTGGATCTATTTTGACTAGGTTTTATGAAGGAAGGAAGGCTAAATTTTTTTATGCGTTGACCAAATTTTTTTGAGCAGCTGGATTGTTGACTTTGACTAGTTAGGGTAGTCTGCTGACTATTGTTGAATGTTCCTCCACAGGTTGAAAGATTGCAGATTGGTACCTTTGACCAAATTCAACTTTATCTCTCATTATTGACTCATTTTGGATTAGTTGATTTGGAAAGTAAAGGCTTTGACTTTGACTAGTTGTTCGATGTACTATTTGGACTATGTATATCATGTTGAACATTGATTAACTAATAGAAGAAGAAGAATTGATCAAAGGGATTTCCCCCTTGTGGGGTTTTCCCTAGTCTTTGACCAAATCTCTATGTCTCATTATGCTTAGATATCTTCTATTATGAATTTATTGTTAACTTTTCTATTTATAATTACTTATCTATTATTGGGGTGATGGAAAATGGAAGAATTTTTTAAAGTGATTATAACAGCATAGGAATTTGTGAAAATTTAATAATCCCATGGTTCCTTCTTGCTAGTTGTAGAAGCGCCCTTGGTCCCCATTGACCACGCATTCTTCTTGGGTTGCTCATTCTCCCTCTGAACCTGCATACTCCTACTTGAAAGTGGCTCCCTCTAAGCCTCAGGAACCTGTGCTTTCTTTCACTTCTCATGATCTATAGGCTTGCCTGTCAAGTGACCATTCTCTCTAACTCTAATGACCACTCCAATAGAGATAGATCCTTTGGGCTTGAACTTCACTTTCCCATCTTGGAAAATCACGTAAAACCCATTTTACTCAATCATTGATACAAGAAACACATTGTATCTAAGCTCTCGTACAAACAATACATCCTAAACTCACATCAACTGACTTGAACCCAACTTGAATGACAAGACACCTGATCCTATTATCTCTTTCTGATTCTTGTCACCAACCATCATGTGCAACTTTCAGTCCCACTCAGTTAGAATCTCAAACACATCATGAAAAATTGGTATATTCTTCAATGCACCGCTTTCAACATACCATGTAGTCTCATCGATGGAACCCTTGGCCTAATGAGATACTAGAGAAAAATCCCCACTCTCCAATCTTCTTGAGAGTTCATCCAACTCAAAGGAAGTAGCGACACCTGCTATATCCTTTCCTTTCTTCTTCTCATTGTCTCCCTTCTTCTTCTTTACACACTTCATTGAATAATGACCATAATCACCATAGCTAAAACACTTCAACTTGCTCAAGTGATCTAAGGGATCCAAAAAATGCTTAAAATTCAAAGTACTCAAACTCTATCAAAACCAATGTCAAATTGTAGAGCTCGTCATTCTAATTCCAACGACACATGAATAGCCTCAATCTAACATTGTATGAGAAAGTTATCACATTATAAAGTTTTAGCCAAACATACAAAAAGTCAAAGTTACATGTTGATTATGTAGAGTGTGGATGTTGACGTGGTAGTACACTAATGTGGTGTTGACATCATCTATTGACTAGGATGTAGAGATGGAAAGTGGTCCAATGGAATGAGGGCATATGGCACACAGTTATTAGGCGTACGATTGATTTGGTGGACCAATCATGGGTCACCACGTGGGCCAATCAAAGGGCTCCACATGGCCCTATGAGAGGCCGTTGGGTGGCCTTGATTGGTGTTTCAAAATTTATGTGGGTTGAACCAACGACCATAGGAATCGAACCCCATACCTCATGTATAGCAATTTGGTGCTCTACCATTGGGTTATTATGTGACTTGTTAATATGCAATGGGCAATTTATATTTATTTTAAACATGTGCAATGGTTATGGAGAGGACCGAGCTGGCCGATGCACCCGACCAGTCCAGCCATTGGTCATTTACGGTATACGTGACCAGGAGTAGGGGGCTAGGGCTGGGCACGTGGCACCACCACCCATTCCCATGGCCTGTGGTTGTTTAAGCTCGGCAAGATCGTTGGTGGAGGATTAAAGGGGACAAGCACATGGGATACCACCCACACCACTAGCCATATGACTGTTGTCAATTGCATGAGAAACCAAGAGCGGGGTCTTCAGCTCATTTAAAATAAATTGTTATGTAATTAAAACAACATTGAAAGTCAAGCCTACACCATTGAATCAAACGCATGACCTTCGAGATCCCGTTACAACATGCTACTAATAGGCCAAAGGCCATTTTGTTGAAAATTTTGTAGGGTCGAGAGCTAATGAAGGACAGTTTGTAGACATAATTTTTGAAGGGGCATATTTTACTCAATTTTTAACTTTTTTGAGCTCAAGAAGAGCCTATATGGGGATTTTTTAGTATTCTGACCAGCGTGGAAGTGTCAGATTTTTATTTTGAGGCTTGTAAACTGATGTAATGAACATTTGATAATTTTAATGAAGTTGTCGACATTAGAAGCTAGACCCAGAGATGTATCCCAAGATGGGTGAACTCCGTTATCAATTTTTCTCGTGTTTTATGTTGCAGTTTTGACCTCTTACTATTATTAAAATTCTGAAAATTAACTTAAGTTTGTGTACTTTTTCAATTTTAATCCATTGCCTAAAAGGACATAAACAAAAGTTCAAAATTAATTAATGAAACCTTCACTTTCATTTTTGGATCATTTTGGTATCAAAGCATGGTTTTTGCGAAGGTTTGATAGAATTTGCAAGGTTTTAGAATGCTTACAAGGTCTATAATGAGAAAAGGATAAGGAGCACTTGAAGAACCTAACCCTCAAATTGGATGAACAAGACGACCTACTCCACAAGTCACGGCTAATGAAGAAGCACAAGGGCAATAATTGATGTCTAAGGATGAGAGAGCTTTCAAAAAATATTTCTTTGATATGAATGAGATGGTGAAAGTGTTGTATAATGAAAGAACAACACAGTTGCAAGGAGAAAGTTCTAATCAACCAAAAGTTGATGGTGGTAATGGGAGCAAGCCTCCACCTCCTCCTTTTCCTTCACCTTCTCCTTAACCCCCTTCTATGCATCCTTCTTCACATAGACCAACTCCTCCTACATCTCTAAGAAGACATGCTAAGCCTCCTTTTCTTAAGCTTGATGCCAAGTTTGAATTTCCAATGTATCATGGAGAAGTAAATGCTAGAAATTTGGATAATTGGGTTCATCAGATTGAATTTTATTGTAGGATCCAAAAGATTGATGATGATGTTACAAAGATCCAACTTGCTTCTCTTCATTTGGGAGGTGTAGCTCTTATCTGGTGGGAGGCTGGAACTGAAGAAGATTTGAAGAAAAGTGGTAGAATTATCTCTTCTTGGAATAATTTTATAATTGCATTAAGGAAGAAATTTTATCCATTAGATTATATGAAAAGAAATAATGGATTGGAAAATTTTTAGATAAGATAAAGGTCAAAGTGTCCAAATTTACACATAAGAATTTAGAAAAAAAGAATTAGTCTTGGGTATTTATTTGACCTCACAAGATACTCTTCTTAAATATATAGGCGGTTTACATAGTTATTTGAGACATACTGTACTTATATTTAATCCCACCAATCTAGATGAAGTATGTGTTCAGGATACTCATTTAGAATCAAGAGGCAAGAATGTTGATCAAGAGTCTAGCAAGAAACCCTTTAAATCTGGAGACAAAAGAAAGGGTAAAGCTAAAGGGAAAAAAAAAAAGAGTGATACAATCAAGAAATAGGGAGAGAAAATTACTTGCAAACATTGTTCAAAAGATGGCCATGATGAAGACCATTATTAGAAATTACATCCAAAATTGAGACTAAAGAAGTTTAATAACAAGAGGAAACAAAATACTGCTTCTACAACTCAACAAGATTTATGATTAGATTCAGGTGATGAAACTAAAATCAAAACCATGGGAATGAAAGGTATAGCTTCCAATGCAGGTACATGTTCTTTTAGCAAGTCTATTGAATCTCAAAATGATAAAGAAAGAAATGATTTTTTTCATATGAGGGTCATTTCAAAACATGACAAAGGTTGATACACTTTTTTATAATGGATCCCAATTTAATCTTATATTTGAAGCAATTGTCAAGAAACTTAATATGAATACCACACTTCAGAAATTCCTTGTAGATTCAAACTACTTATGTAATATGCTAAAAAAAAGACTTGAATTTACCCTACTCATCAGTGGAAATAATTAATCAATTGAGAAATCATGAAGCATACAAGAGAAAGAATTCAATCAACACATTACACAATGATTTCCTAGGGAAATCCACAACTAAAAACCCCAGTTATCTGTATATTGCATTAGTCATAAAATATGAGAAGATTACAACACTTTGCTAAAGCCTGAGAAACCTCTTAGACAAGCCTAGGCCAATACTTAACCAAATTTATACTTACCCAAGTCCCTATTTCCTTGCATTGTTTCCTTTGTAATTATTGCCCTACCAATTAGGGAAATTCCTCAATATGAATTGCGCAATCCTCATAAGCCTTCCTCTAACTACATGCAACACCTATATAATTTGGATGATTATACAATTGATATTCCACTACCCTTGTACTCCAATATAAACTTGGTAACTCTCAGATCTGACATGCATGAGTTATTTATGGTTGAATCGTCAATTAACTAGTTGAACACATGAAGAAACACCCCACTGTCTGACCTCATACTAGTTCCTCCATCAATTGGAACTAGTTTAACTGACTTTAACTCCATTAAACTGAATTAATTAATTACAACTTAAAATAAACTCAACTAGGGCTCCTATAAGGTAGGAGACACTCCACATCACTCAAGTTAGACCCTCAACTCAAATTAACTGGTCCAACTAAGTCAAATTAACTTATTTAACTCGTATAAGTTGTCTTGTGATGTGGAATTACAATTTTATTCCTAATTTAATTCAAGGACAAAATTAAATTAGGATTTTCTAGTTGCATTTTCAACGCTCCCTCTCAACAAGAAAGGGATTATCAAATACGCCAATCCTGCCTCCATCGAACTCGAATTTTCCTCTTTACAGTTCCTTAGTCAATATGTATGCATCTTATTCCTCTATAGGAATGTACTCCAACAACATGATTATCATTTGCACACAATCTAATAGATTGTGATAACAAATGTCGATATACTTGGACCGATCATGAAAAAATGGATTCTCAGAGAGTTTGATACAATTATGATTGTCACAGTAAATCATTGTAGGATCTATCTACTGGCCAAATAACCCAACAAGGATCTTCCTCATCTAGATAGCCTCATAAGATGCTTGACTAGCAGCCATGTACTCTGCTTCTAGCGAACTGAGTGCAACTAATCTTTGCTTCATGGTGTACCAAGAAACTGTTGTTGACCCAATACTGAAGATTCCCCCTGATGTGCTCTTCCAGTTAGATGTACTCCCTGATAATCTGCATCTGTGAAGCCTTGAAGTGTCACTCTCTTTGTCCATCTGTACCAAAGAACAAACTGAGTGGTTCCTCTGAGGTATCTCAACACATGTTTAGTTTCCTTCCAATACAGTTTAGTTGGTTTAACCATTGCTTAACTAAGTTGGTTAACTGCAAAACATATGTCTAGTCATGTGTTGACCAAAAACATAAGTGAACCCACAAGTTACCTGTAACTAGTAGCCTCCACTGCTTCACCTGAAGTAGCATCTTCCTTCCTCCAATTCCCTATTAAAGGAGTCTCCATGGGTTCACTTCTCTCCATATGGAACTTCTTCATTATCTTGTTGGCATACTTTCCCTAAGAGATAAACAATTCCTCATCTCCTTGCCATACTTCAATACCAAGGAATAATGCATGGGCCTCAGGTCCTTCATCTCGAATTCTCTTGCAAGATCATCTTTGCAAGATTTTATCAACTTCTCATAACCTATTATAATTAAATCATCGACATATAATACTATAATCAATAATTTAACTTCAACCACAATATGGTAAAGGTTCACATCTGCTTCACTTTTGCTAAATCCCAACCTAGTGAAATAGTTGTCGATCCTAGTGTACCAATCATGTGATGCTTGTTTCAATCCATACATCACTCCTTGAGTCTGCACACATGTGACTTTCTATTTAAGGTATCAAATACTTCTACCTACTCAATGTACACCTATTCCTCAATCACTCCATTGAGGAAGGTTGACTTTACATCCATTTGATGTACCTTCCATCCCATCTGCCTTGAATGTGCTAGAATAGATCTGATTGAAGAGTACCTTGCTACTAGAGCAAAGATCTCCTCATAATGAATTCCCTCCACCTGAGAGAACCCTCTAGCCACAAATCTGGCCTTGTGTTTCTCAACACTCCCATCTACTGCTCACTTTACCTAGTAAAGCCATTTGGAACTCACCACTGACTTGTATGTTGGTCTTAGGACCACTTCCCAAACATTGTTTCTGATAATGGAGTCATACTCCTCTACTGATGAAATGAGAATTTGGGGTTTAACCAAAATCCCTTTTCCTAAAAAAAATTGACCTTGAGGCCTATGGGTTATGGCCCACTAAGCCTATCAGAAGCATTTCTTTAGGCCTTAAGCCTTTAACCGTGGACTTACATTAGACCATACACTTATCGGAAGCTTTATTATAGGCTTTTAAGCCTTAAAAAACTGGCAGCACAGATATTGCAAACACACGTGAACACAAAGGAAAACCCCGCTTAGAATCCATGGGTTAGACCTCAAATATTATAAGCCCACCTTTATAACTATCGATGGGTCTGCTCCTTATCCTTTTCTGCTACATCGATTTCTGCCTTCTCTTAAACTCCGACTATCGACACCTCCAATCACCAATCATCGCATATCGGCGATATCGCCATATCGCTCATTGGCCATCTCATTCCATCATGACGTCCACTCTAAAATCCTTGACCAACAAGAAATGCGATTAGAGATTACATCGGGACCATCGATCTGGCTTCTGATCCGACGGTTGCAATTAAATCGCATATTGCTATTGCTATATTTAAAAGGTCAATTCCAATAGTGCCAAGGGACTTTCACCGATGTGATATAAAGGTTCTTCCCATGCGACTTGATCTGAATCGTTGATCTTCCAGATCTAACGGTTCTTGTGCATCCACGCTACTTTCTCCTTAATTCTATTCTTGGTTGTGTTTTGATGGATCTATGCTTTAAGCCAGTTCCTCTGGCACACCTACATTCACAAACGACTCCACATATAGCAGCATTCATTTGATCGCCATCGATCCTTATGGTCAATCAACATACTCACAATTGGGATTTAAACCCTTGACACATATATACATAACAGAATTGGAAAGACGTAATACACAGACATGCGGACATCCACAGATCACACACTTTTATATTATAAATATACAGATGATTACAAGCTATGACATTTCAGCCTTAGAACAAGATCTCCTTTGACTACATTATATCTATATCACTCTGTCTCCACAAATCTTTAACAATCACTCTATATCTCCTATTTGTCTTATTACATATACTTATAGAACACACAGGTTCATCAATCTCTAAGATACATTAGATCGGATCACTATGAAGGATCTGATCAATCCTCTCCTTGATCTCTTCTAACAACCCGCTCCATAATGCATGCATGGCAGATAAGTCTCCTCGAGACTTTTATCCATCATTCTCTTTTTCTTTGTTTTAAAATAGAAAAGTCCTTGTTTTTCTCCCTGGTCCATGTGCTCCTCTTCGCTCCACTTTGGATTCCTCCTTTTTACTAGGAGTGTTCGATGCTCCTACATCAGACTCTCGAGGCACAAAAATTTATGACCTCCTGGTCATATGCTTCTCCTTCTTATTATTATTAGAAATTCTACCCACTAATACTTCACTTCTTCAGTGGAACTGCCTTCATGGTCTTCTGTGAGCTGCAACCAACCTTTGTAGTAATAGTCTCCTCCTGCTACATGATACCTCACCAAGCTCTCCTCACTCAGTATTTTGGCATCCTTTAGGTTCTCTCCTCTGAAACCATATGAACACTCCATGCTCTAGGTTTGTTGCAATCTTCTCACCTTTTGTTTTCGTTCTCTATGTGACAGTAAGACCATAACTCTCCATAATTTAAACCATTGTACCTTCTGCTCCTTTTTTCTCTCTCTGGAAATCCTTTCCCTTTTCTTGCACGTAGAATATTCTTCTGCTCTAATACCAAATGATGGAAAGAGGATTTGGGGGTTAACCAAAATCCCTTTTCCTAAAAAAAATAGACCTTGAGGCCTGTGGGTTATAGCCCACTAAGCCTATCAGAAGCATTTCTTTAGGCCTTAATCCTTTAACCGTGGACTTACATTAGACCATACACTTATCGAAAGCTTTATTATAGGCATTTAAGCCTTAAAAAAGTGGCAGCATAGATATCGCAAACACACAGGAACACAAAGGAAAACCCCGCTTAGAATCCATGGGCCGGACCTCAAATATTATAAGCCTGCCTTTATAACTATCGATGGGTCTACTCCTTATCTTTTTCCACTGCACCAATTTTTGCCTTCTCCGAAACTCTGATTACTGACCCCTCCGATCGCTGATCATCGCATATCAGCGATATCACCATATCGCTCGTCGGCCATCTCATTCCATCACGCTGTCTGCTCTAAAGCCCTTGACCTCCCCGAAATGTGATTAGTGATCCCATTGGGACCATCGGTTTGGCTTCTAATCCAACAGTTGCGATTAAATCGCATATCGCTATCGCTATATTTAAAAGGTCGGTTCCGATATCGCTAAGAGACTTTCGCCAATGCAATATAAAGGTTCTTCCCATGCGACTTGATCCGAGCCATTGATCTTCCAGATCTAATGGTTCTTATGCATCCATGCCGCTTTCTCCTTAATTATGTTCTTGGTTGGGTTTTGATGTAATTTGTGCTTTAAGCCAGTTCCTCTACCATACCTGCATTCACAAACGACTCCACATATAGCAACATTCATTTGATCGCCATCGATCCTTATGGTCGATCAACATACTCACAATTGGGATTTAAACCCTCGGCATATATATACATAACAGAATTGGAAAGACGTAATACACAGACATGTGGACATCCATAAAACACACACTTTTATATGATAAATATACAGACGATTATAAGATAAGGCATTTCAACCTTAAAACAAGCTCTCCTTCGACTACATTATATCTATATCACTCTGTCTCCACAAATCTTTGACAATCACTCTATATCTCCTATCTGTCTTATTACATATATTTATAGAACATGCAGGTTCATCAATATCTAAGATACATTGGATCGGATCACTATGAAGGATCTGATCAATCCTCTCCTTGATCTCCTCTAACAACCCACTCCATAATGCATGCATGGCAAAAAAGTCTCCTCGAGACTTTTATCCATCTTTCTCTTTTTCTTTGTTTTAAAATAGAAAAGTCCTTGTTTTGCTATCTGGTCCACGTGCTTCTCTTTGCTCCACTTTGGATTCCTCCTTTTTACTAGGAGTGTTGGATGCTCCTGCATCATCTACCATGAAATCAACCCATACTAGTTGTTTCACTTCTTCCTCGAATGAATATGGCTCAATCTCTACACTCTCACTCATTAGAGCCATATAGCCAGTGTACTGATATGTGTTAAAAATGATATATTACAAAGAAATGGAACACATAGAATATTGTAGAAATATAAATGTAGAAAACACATAAAAACAAGAGAGACACAGATATATGTGGTTCACCCAATTTGGGCTACGTCCACGGAGAAACAGCCAGTCCTTCCTTTTATATTATCCAGCAAAATGAAGAGATACAACCTACATCAAATCCATTGTAATTCCCTCTTCACTCTCACACAATCTCATCTTTCCTTCTCACTCAGAATACACATCTACATAGCCACAATAGAATTCCCTCATATATAGCGAGGGGTTTCCTTCTAGGGAAAAAAAAACCTAAATTAAACATAACTTCTACCGTCAAATTTCCGCCTAATGAAGGGCCCATATTGACTACGAAATTACAACATTTTACAAGGCAATTTTACATATATTTTTAGCTTCGGGGTCAAACCCCCCCCCCCGAGACCCCCCTAGCAGCTCACAAAAACAGGTAGCATTTCTACCCCATTACAAACTAGGGTCCAATGCGATGATACCTTTGAATAAAGAAGATAATCATGCTCCACACCCAACGATCTCCCACTTGGAGACTGATTATAGAAACTCCATCGCTGCTTCATTTGCTGGACAATGACTCCACTTTGGACCTGATTGTTTCTCATCTTCATTATCATACTTGAAGACCAATTGAAACTGAGAAGAATCTCAATTTCTCTCTGATTACAACTTTTGTTAACATATCTGTAGGATTATGGCTAGTGTGTATCTTTTCCAGCTTCAACTGTCCATCTTCCAACACTGACCAAATGAAATGGTACTTGATTTGGATATGTTTAGTCTTGGAATGAAATGCAGAGTTATTTTCAATATGTATGGAACTCTGGTTGTCACTGTATAACCTTCCCAACTCCTGTTTCTTACCTAATTCATCCAGAAACCTTTCTAACCAAATCATTTCTTTACTAGCCTCTGTATCAGCAACATACTTTGCTTTTATCATTGAGAGTGCAACAACACTTTGCAGTTTTAAAACCCAACTGACAGTTGTTCCACCTACAGTAACACATACCATGTGGTTCTCCTCATGTTATCTCTATCACCTGCCATATTTGCATCAACATATCCTTGTAGAGCAATGTTTGAACAACCAAAGCATAATACTTGATTTTTGGTACCTCTCAAATACCTGAGAATCCACTTCACCGGCATCCAATGTTCTTTTCCTGGATTTTTCATGTACTTTCTTACAACTCCCACTGCATGTGCAATATTAGACCTTGTGCAGACCATTACATACATTAATCTTCCAACTGTTGATGCATATGGAAATTTAGACATATAAGCCATTTCTTCTTGAGTCTTTAGTTTGAAATGGCTAGCCAAAGGTATACTAACTGGTTTTACATTCTGCATATTTAATCTTTTCAACACCTTTTGTATTCTTCCTATCTCTAGTTATTGTAGGTTTTAACCCCATACAGAAATTACCTGCATATGAACTCTAAAGCATATAAAATAAACAATGTGAGAGCATAACACATAAAACACATATGCACAGAGATTTTCCCCTAGATCCCAAAATCGGAACTACCAGCTTGATTTTTCATTATGTTCCTTTCAATGTTACAATACATATTTATACATGCCAAAGCGTCCAATACCATGGACCGAAAACCATTGCATCCAAAATCATGGACCAAAAACCATCGTGTCCAAAACCATGTGTGAAAATCATGCACAAAACCATAGGTAGGTCTGCCCAACCTAATATAGGGTCCAAAAACAAAATTTTCTGGGGCGTTGTCGCGAACCCCATAGAGGGGGGTTACTTGCACCCCTCAAACCCCCTGTGCACCCCCCCCCCCCCCATGCAGTCGATGCAACGAAGGGGGGGATACGCACCCCCTCTAACCCCCAGTTAACTACATGAGCTAGTCATGGAAAGAATATAACACAACCCAACATTCTCCTACTTGTTGTTTTCTTTCCACAAGGGGCCACAAGAGAGCTTAGTCATTTATCCAGCCTTGCAATGCCCATTGTTTCTCTACACCTAGAGAACTTCTCAAAGCTCACAGATTTTGTCAATGCATCTGCAGTATTCTTCAAAGTGTCCACCTTTACCAGCAACACCTTTTTGTCTTCTATCATATCCCTCACAAAGACTTCAAATTTATTCTTAAGAAAATATATCCATGTATTATTTGAGAGGTCATCTATAAATGATACATAGTACACAAACTTACCCAGTGATGGAACCTTCACAGGTCCAAACACATCACTGTACAAGTTCTAATATATGTTTCTCCCTCTTACCACCAGAGGGGAAACTCACCAAATTCTGCTTCCCATATACACAATTTTCACAGACATCAAAATCCAGAGAGCTATTACTCATACCTTCTACCATACCTTTACCATGAAGTATTCGAAGTCCCTTCTCTCCAATATGTCCAAGCCTTTGATGCCACAGCATGGTCTTCTCTCCAGAGACCACTAGATTTTCTGCTCCACTTTCAGGAACCATGGAGCTGTTGCACCTATCAAAAATAGTGCTACCTTATAGCTTGTACATAGTTCCAATCCGGACTCCCCACATCAACACCAGTGCTCCTCGAACCATATTGTAGGTATCCTTCTCAAACACTATTTTTACACCTGCATCATCCAACTTGCTTACATAAATTAGATTTTTGGCCAATGCAGGAATATGCAAAACACCTGGAAGTGTTCTAACCCTTCCACCTTGCAACTTAAACTTTACTTTTCTACGACCAATGATTCTAGCCTTCCTATCATCCCCTAAGAAGACATCACCACCATCATATTTCTCATACTCGCAGAACCACTCTTTATGGGGAGTGAAGTGAAACGATGCACCTGAGTCAATCAACCATGCCTCATGATATACATGTGTACTTGAAGAAGCCAAGTACACATCCCCACCTTCATCTGAGGTGGTTTTTACCTCTGGTGAAAGATCATCATCAGATCCATTTCCTTTATCAAGAGCTTTAGATTTACAGTCCCTTTTGTTGTGCCCTTCCTTTCCACATTGCCAGCAAACCACCTTTACAGGTTTTCCTGGAGATTTAGATCTCCCTCTTGTTTTATATCGCCCACTCGATGACTTATTTTTGTTTCTATTCTGGGACTGTCCTCGTACAGACAAGGAATCACCATTCTTGCTCTCCGTATTTTTCCATCTCATCTCCTCCATCAGCAAGGATGAGACTATTTCATCAAACATCAAGGCAGTTGCATTGCTACCTATTGTAATAACTAGACTATCCCATGAATCTAGTAGAGAACGCAACAAACTGATGCACTTATATTCATCTAAAATTTTAATATCAATAGATAATAACTGACTTACAACAGTATTAAATGCATTCAGATGCTCTGTCACTAAGTCTCCATCTTTCATCCTTAGGTTATACAACTTTTTTCGCAAGAACAGTTTATTCACCAGAGACTTAGATTAGTACAAAGTCCCTAACTTGTCCCACAAAGCCTTCACCGTAGCTTCCCCTGATACATTCAACAATACTAAATCTGAGACACACAATCATATTGTGCTCTTTTCCTTCAAATCCAACTTCTTCCATTCTTCATCGAACACTTCTATTGGTTTAGTACTTGGATCTACCACAATCCGCTGATCTTTATCTACCAACATATCCTCCATCTTGAGTTTCCACAACTCAAAACTCCGACTATTAAATTTCTCAATATCTATCTTTCCACTGCTCGCCATCTTCTTTCACCACTAGAATCGATCTCGCAGATCTCCCACTAAACCGGGTCTACCACGGGCCCGAGCGAAACCCCTCAGCAACAAAGGCGTCCCCTTGAAGCCAAAACAACTTTGATACCAAATGTAGGGTTTAACCCCATACAGAAATTACCTGCATATGAATTCTAAAACACAGAAAATAAACAATGCAAGAGCATAACACATAAAACACATATACACAGAGATTTTCCCCTGGATCTCAAAACCATAACTACTAGCTTAATTTTTCATTATGTTCCTTTCAATGTTACAATACATATTTATACATGCCGAAGCATCCAATACCATGGACCGAAAACCATCACATCCAAAACCATGTACCAAAAACCATCGCATCCAAAACCATGTGCGAAAATCATGCACAAAATCATAGGTAAGTCTGCCCAACCTAATATAGGGTCCAAAAACAAAATTTTCTAGGGCGTTGCCCCAAACCCCATAGAGGGGGGTTACCTGCACCCCTTAAACCCCCTGTCACCCCCCCGCTACGCAACGAAGGGGGGGCTTCGCGCCCCCTCTAATCCCCCAGTTAACTATGTGGGCTAGTCGTGGAAAGAATATAACACAACCCAACAATTATTCTCATACCAAGGTTTGTTTTGTAGCACCCAAATCCTTCATTGCAAATGAGTTTTCCAATTTTCTTTTGAGCACATTTATTTCCCACATGTTAGAACCTGCAACATGTATGTCATCTACATACAATAACAATATAATATAGCTGCCATCATTTTTCCTTTTGAGATAAACACAATGATCATAGTGACATCTAGTATAACCTTGTTCAAACATAAACCTATCAAGGTTTAGATATCACTACCTTGGAGCCTATTTTAAGCCATACAAACTCTTCTTCAACCTACACACTAGTTTCTCATTCCCTTTGACCTCATATCCTTGTGGTTGCTGCATATATATCTCTTCCTTCAAATCCCCATGGAGAAAGGTTGTCTTTACATCTAACTGCTCAAGATGAAAATATTCAACTACTATTAGACTTAAAATAGTTCTGATTGAATTCATTTTAACAATAGGAGAAAATATCTCATTAAAGTCTATACCCTTTTTCTGTGAAAACCCCTTCACCACAAGTCTATCTTTATACCTTTTTCTACCTCTATCTTCTTCCTTCAACCTGTAAACCCATTTATTTTGCAATGATGTTTCACCTGTAGGCAAACTGACTAAGTCCCAAGTTTGTATATGTACTAAGGAGTCCATCTCTTCTTTCATGGTTTGCTCCCACTTCTTCCTAGTTTCTACCTACACTTCTTCTTCATAACATTCTGATTCACCAGAATCAATCAATAACACACAATATAATGAAGGAGAGTATCGTTCAGGGGGTCTACTTATCCTGGTAGATCTTCTAACACCACTTTCAGGTGTTTGAGGTGCTTGTTGTTGTTGTTGTTCTGGTTGTTGATCATTATGATTTTCAGGCACCTTCACTTTTTTTGTGATCTCATCAAGCACTGTGTATTCTCTATTTTCTTTTCTCTGTTTCTTTTCCTGCATCTAATCCTTATACAAAACCTTTTCATTGAGTATGACTTCTTTTCTCCTAATGATTTTGGTTTTTTAAAGCGATAACCAAAATCATTAACACCATATCCAATAAAGGTACATTTCTTTGATTTTGCCTCAAGCTTTGTTCTATTTTCTTTATTAATGTGGACAAAGGCTTCACAACCAAAAGTATTTAAAAATGAGTAATTTACCTTTTTACCTATCCATGCCTCCTCTATAATACCACCATCCAAGGAACTTGAAGGCCCTTCGTTTATTAGATAAACAACAGTATCGACAACATCTGCCCAAAATTGTAAAGGAAATCATGCATGCAATCTCATGCACCTTGCACGCTCCATGATTGTCCTGTTCATCCTTTCTGACACACCATTTTCTTGTGGTGTTCCTGGAACTATCTTCTCTCTATGAATTCCATTATATGAACAATACCTATCAAACTCTTTGCTGCAATATTCACCTCCATTATCTGATATGAGACATTTCAAACTTTTTCCTGACTCATTTTCAACCAAAGATTTCCATTTTTTGAAAGTATCAAATACATCAAATTTATTTCGAATACAATCAAGGTTTTTTTGGTTGCATAATCAATAAAAGTAGCATAATAATGAGAGTCACAAAGAGATGATACCTGATCAAGTGCCCATACATCTGTATGCACAAGCTCTAATTTTTCTCTCTTATTTTCTTTCCCAACTCTAAGGAATATGAATCTCTTTTGTTTTCCATAAGCATAATTCTCATAGAATAGCAAATCAACATGCTTCAAACCTGGCAAAAAATTTCTTGAGTGAAGAATCTACATCCCCTTCTCACTCATGTGCCCGAGCCTATGATGCCACAATGTCATATCTTCTCCTGTAGAGGTTAAAGCATTAATAGAATTAGAAATACCAATGCATAAATACAATGTACCAACAGTTTCTCCTTTTCTATTACCAGGGCTCCTTTAGTGACCTTCTAGGTTTTATCTATAAAAGTAGTTACGCAAGCTTCACCGCCCAACTGCCCTAGTGAAATTATATTTTTCTTTAGATCTATAACATGCCTTACCTTCTTCAACAGCCATTGATTTCCATTCTGATGTTTTATGAAAATTGTACCCATTCTAATGATTTTATAGGGTTTATCATCACCCAATCAAACCTGTCCAAAATATCCTTGAACATAACCATGAAAATGTTTTCTATCAGGTTTTGTGTGGAATGAGGCTTTGTTGATGGTGTTGCACCTGCCAACATGTCAAGGAGATCTCCTCGGTAATAATTCCAAATTAGACTTTGGATTTTTTGGTGTAGGAGGCCCAATAGTGGTTGGTAAGGTAATGCCTTGAACGCGGTGTCACACAGAGGAAAGTAAGATAACTCTGTTAATAGCAAGGGTGTGATTGATGCAGTGAGTCAAGGAATGTGTATGAGAGGTTCCAAAAATTTGAAGGGAGAGGAAGGTGAAGGTGAGTTCCAAGTTGAAAGGGATCAGACCCAACTCAGCTAGGAACACACCACGCAAAGGACATCCATAGCTTCTGGTGGAGCAGTCCACTCAGACGCAACAGTCACATCATAGAAGGTAAGATAACACAAACAACACTCATGGATTAGTCTGAGATGAGTGTGACAATTGATATAGCATGGTTCATGTGAAAGGCCTATCTGATGTTTAGCGGAGCATTCAATATGGATGGTGACAACATTAACAACATATGCAACAACTAACAACAAGATTCATATAATTACATACAAATCAGTTCATACACAAGTACGTAAGTTAAACAACATATATCATTAAAGCAACCAGTGCAGTCCAACTACAATAAAAACATATGCATGAAAATGTGTTGGCGCTTATTATATAAAGAAGTGTAAGTCACAATCATACAATACACCATGTAAACCTACTAGCCCCAACAGTGGAACGTTACAGCCACATCTGCCTACTACTCCAAAGAGATGTACTAGCTTCGTGCAGTGAAGAAGCTAAGGCGCGTTACAATACTATGCAAGCCTTCTTCAAGATAGTAATAGTAGAAGCTTGGCTGACCAAAAGCCTACACAATGAGTTATGAGGGACTATTTATAGCAAAGGGTGGGGTGACCCTTGACATTCCCCTTTGTGACCGTTCAACTACCCTCATGACTCTTCACATACTCTATGACTGTCAGATTCACTCTTGACACTTGACTTGCACTTGGCATGACTCAACATTACAATGCACATGTACTCATGTGAACCATGGCTTGAACAAGCCAAACTAGACACCACTCTGACTTAGACAACTATAGAAGTCCAACTACTCAACATCCTCATGTTGATCAATAGTGACATATTGATGCCAAGATTGGTAGTCTCTGATAGTATTTGTGTGTTCCGGTGTGACATCCATCTCGAACCTGAACCTTAACTCCATGGCATCCGGGTACACTGCTCGGGCTCCTCTTTCCAACTCATCTGAAAGCATGTGCATCATTGTCCTCAATGTGGACAGGCCAGCAACATACTTGCGCATGATGTCTACATTGATAGGCAAGTCTGGACTGGTGGCGATGCACATCAACTCGTCGAAGTAGGAGTCAAGCTCCTGTTGGACCTGCTTCTTGGTCTTTCCTTGGGTGAGAGTCCCAAGTGATGGAATCACATGTGTGTGCACCAAAACCTCCATGTTATTGAATATTCCTACATGGGAAGCATGTATGCCAGTGATGAGTTGCGGTAGGTTCTCATAGTTCCAGATCTGACTCCAAATACATTCTTGCAACTCGACCGCATTGGCCCTCATCATCTTTATCAAGTTAAGCAGGGCTCCCTTGTACTTCATCGCCCATGCTTACATGTTACCAACGGAAGCATGTATGTTCTTCAAGATGCGTGCTCTTCTCACACATCAATGCTGCCATCTGTGAGGATGAATGACTTCTTGGTGCACAATACCAAACTTGGAGTACAATTCTTGCATGACTGTGTCCAAGGAAAATATGTCATCTAGTATTTCCTTCTTTAGTTCAACTCAGGAGGACATTGTCACCAATTCTCCTCCCTGCTTGGCCACCTATAGTTCCTTCTCCATTCGCTCATTCTCAATTATGAGGAAATGAACACTAGAGCTAGTGGCTTCAGCATATACTCTAGTTGCATCGACCAAAGCAGTTCGGTCCTTGCGCACATCAGTCACTATCACTTGTTCCTCAATTTGCACAAGGGATGTTTGGTCTTCCGAATTCGATACTCTGTGAGGCTTCACAACTCTATGTTGATATTCATCAAAGGATATGTTGTGCATCTGTGATTCTGTCTGACCACCAAGGATCTGAGTGCCTCCTTGATCATTTGAGACTTGCTCATCATCTGGATGCATTGAAGCGGGTGAGTCGACCTCTTTGTGGTGAGGCATGAGGTCGATATCCTATTCCAACTCCTACTACTCCATGTCTACATCCAACTGTTCAAGAGCTTATTCTATCTCATGACCAAAGTCTTGCCCCTATGATGGCTCACCCTGTTCACCTAATGCCAGTTTTTCAGAAGAATCAACTACTTGTACAAGCACTTCTTCTTCTGTCTGCACATGATGCACCCCCTGCTGTGTCTGCTACTACTACGCTTAATTCTCTTGTTGGCATAGCTCTTTTTCTCTCTGGAGTTGTTCCCTCAGCTCATGCAACTCCTTCCCTGTTTCTTCCATTCTCTTCTTCTCCTTCTGCCTTCACGCGATGTGCCTATCGCGTTGCTACCTCTTTTCCTGAATAGCCTTAGTTGCTTGTTCTACAAGTAGATCTACTCGAAACTTGCAGCATTCTTCCTCCTCCGTGTGGTCAACAATCTTCCTCTTCCCTTTGTCGTGCACAGGTATGATCAGTTTTATTGCCTCTACTATTGATACTACTACTAGTGTTCTCCGTGATGTTGCTTCATGTTGTTGTGCTAACCACATTATGGTGAAACTGACCTATTCATTGGGTCTGGAGGAATTGTATTAGTACCTCCATGAGTCTTCTTCGACCCAATGAAATTCCCCATGGATCCAATTGAACTGAACTCTTGAGCAGTGATCCTTCACAATGCAATGTGGGTCATGTTAGCACTTGATATTTCACCTAGGTTGAGATAGACAAACCTCAAAGCTACATCAAACCATTTCACCTCGTAGCTAGCCCTACGAGGTATAGGCTCTCTCGGGTCAAACTCGGTAGATTTTTCAATAGGATGAGTTGACCAATTAGAAACACTGATTTTAGGCTAGTAAACTGATAAGGAGGGTTGATTTAAAGTTTTTGGGGTTTTTGGTGGCAATTGGAGGGAGTGCAATTCAGGGTGCGGGGATTGAGCTCAGTTTTTGCAGGTGGGTCTTTGGGGCAAGGTAGGAGTTTATGCTGATGCCTTTAGCTAGAATAGATGATCAAGGAGGAAAGAAGAGAAGCTAAAGAGGGCAAACAATGAATTCGAATCCTCTCTAGACAGTGGAAAACATAAATATTAAACAAAATTGAAAGCTGAGCATGGCATGCATGAATTCAAACTTTATCACTTCTTTTGTTTAATTAGCAGCAAGAGATTAAGAGATGGAACACATAAACACACTTACAATGACAAGTAGGAAACACACCATCAACATAATAATCCACAAGAATCCACAATGAAGTCTGCAAAACCCTGGCCTTCCTTTTCCTCAAATTGCAGAAATACAAGTAAAATATACAAATGAGCTTCTCCCTCTAGAGTCCAACCATGAAAATGAGAAAGAGAAGGCATAATATAGAAGGTCTAACCTCTTCCCCCACCTCTAGGGGTCAAGCTCAGCTTCCTAGGAGCTGTTACAACTAATTCTAAATCAGTCACTAGATAATAGGCCAACTCAACAACTTGCCTCTAAAAGTTAGGAAGCCTATCCATGCATTAAATATTCACTATTTACATCAAAGAAGCTTCTAGAAGAGGTAAAGAAGAGTAAAAGTATCTAATGCCATGAAATTTACACAAGAATCCATCATTTACATGCCAAAATAGTCAACCAAAGTGAAAACAATGCTTTGCTGGCCGAACTGGTCAAAAACTGGCAAATTTGTCTGAGTGGTCGCACCCCTGGCTCGAGTGGTCGCACCTTTTTGCAGCTCTGTTTGAAGGCCTTCCCGGTGTCCAAATCAGGTGCAGGATATCTCGTTGGAAAGGTATGGAAGTCTACTTTCCAACCCAACTGGAATTTATGAATTTGGAGTTGATTGAAACCCTCAAAAATCAAATCTCCCAAGACTGCTTTCTGCAACTCAAAAAAGGGGCAGAAAGTTAAAATTTGCCTGTATTTTGAGCTTTTGGGAGCCCAAGTCTTCACAAAATTTGAAACCCTTCCATAGGAAAGTGTATCTTTGCATGAAAAATCCAACAATGTAGAGTTTTCCCTGTTTTGAGCTGTCCTCATGACTGGTCGCGTACAGGGTGAGACCACTCGAATGGCCAAAACCTGTAAAATTCCCAAAAATGCCAAAAATGCCTCAAAATTCTCAAAATATCTTGGGTTTGCTGCTGGGAGGAAGATAATGAGTACCATGGTGAGTGAGAGAGGCCTCAGCCAAGATACTGAGCGGGTTGGTCTTCTTCCTTCCTTTGGGAGCCTTGGTCAACCTCCTTTGAAGAATTTTCATCTTTGCCTTGCAAGCGTGCATTCTTGCCCAATAATGATTTTTCATGTTCCTTAGCAACTTGTTGTTCCGATTGGCCTTAGCCAACAGCCCCTCTAAGTGTGTGTTCACCCGGATAAGCATGGATTCCCTCTCCTTGGGCAGCAAGTCACCTGGCCTCCTACGGTTGATGACTCGATCACTTCGAATCCTCCATAGCTCATCCAACTCTTTCTCATCCTCAAGCTGTTTGTTTCGCTGCTCCAAATATGTGATTACCCATTTTTCCCTCAATAACTGTGTCTGCAGCGAATGAATCTCGGTGCTTTGCTCTCGGATGATATCCTTGAGCTCTGTGCTAGGAGAATCAGCGTCGAGATCAATAACCGGAGCACCAGACACTCTCTCCTCAATCATGGGCTACTTGC
>APFE030421848.1:0-13634 GCA_000404065.3 Pinus taeda | reverse complement strand
AGCCTAGCCTACTTGAGCCTAGCCTACTTTAGCCTAGCCTACTTTAGCCTACTCCAACCTAGTTTAGCCTAGCCTACTCTAGACAAACTTAGCCTAGCTCAGAATAGCCTATCATAGCCTACTCTAGCCTTAGCCTAACCTGATATAACCTACTCTACCTAGCCAACTCTAGCCTAACCTATCCTAGCTTACTCTATTGTATCTTAGTCTATCCTACTCTAGCCTAGCTAAATCCAACTTAGCCTACCCTACTCTATCCTAAATGACTCTAGTCTAGCCTATCCTAGCCTACTTAAGCTCATCGTAGCCTATCCTACTCTAACCAAGCCTACTCTAGCCTTCTTAGCCTACTCAATCCTAGCCTACTTTAGCCTACTCCATCCTAGCTTAGCCTAGCCTACTCTAGCCCAAACTAACCTAGATTAGAATAGCCTATCTTAGCCTACTCTAGCATATCATACTTTAACTTAGCCTACTCTAGCCTAACATACTTTAACTTACCCTACTCTAGCCTAGCGTAGCATATCCTACTCTACCCTAGCCTATTATAGCCTAACTTACTCTAGTGTATCTTATCCTAGCCTAAACGACTCTATCCTAGCCTATCATGACCTAGCCTACTCTAGCCTGGTCTACTCTAGCTTAGCTTAGTCTAGCCTTCTCTAGCCTAGACTAGCCTAGCTCACTCTACCCTAGCATACTCTAGCTAGCTTAGAATAGCCTATCGTAGCCTACTATAGCCTAGCATACTTTAACTTAGCCTACTCTAGCCTAGCATAGCATATCCTACTCTACCCTAGCCTACTATAGCCTAACTTACTCTAGTGTATCTTATCCTAGCCTAAACAACTCTATCCTAGCCTACTCTAACCTATTGTGACCTAGCCTAATCTAGCTTAGCCTACTCTAACCTAGCTTATTCTAGCCTACTCTAGCCTAGACTAGCCTAGCTTACACTACTCTAGCATACTCTAGCTTGGCCTACTCCATCCTACCTTATCATAACCTATCATAACCTACTCTACTTGAGTCAAGCCTAGCCTATCCTACTATAGCCTAGCATACTACAGCCTAACCTAGTCAAGCTTAGCCTAACCTAACCTACTCTAGCCTATCTTAGGCTAGCTTACTCTAGCCTAGCCTAATCTAGCCTGCTCTAGCCCAGCTTAACCTACTCTATCCTAGACTAGGCTAGCCTACTCTAGCCTAACCTAACCTAATCTTACCTAGCCTAGCCTACTCTAGCCTATCTTAGAATAGCCTAGCTTGCTCTAGTCTAGCTTAACCTACTCTAGCCTAGCTTACTCTAGCCTAGTGTAATATGGCATAACCCAGCCCAATCCAACCTACCCTACCTAACGTAGCTTACTCTAGCATAGCCTACTCTTTCCTAGCCTACCATATCCTTTCCTTGCCTAGCCTAGCCTAGCCTAACCTAATGTAGCTTATACTTGCCTAATCTGTCTACCCTACCTTAGGATACCCTAGCCAATCCTATCCTAGCCTAAGCTAGTCTACTTAAGCCTAGGCCTAGCCTAGCCTAACCTAACCTACCATAGTAATGTACTCTAGCCTATCCTATTGTAGCCTAGCTTACTACAGCCTAACCTAGTCGAGCTTAGCCTACCCTAACCTACTCTAGCCTAGCTTAGGCTATCCTACTCTAGCCATCCTAGCTTAACCTACTCTAGCCTAGAGTAGGCTAACCTACTCTAGCCTAGAGTAGGCTAACCTACTCTAGCCTAGAGTAGGCTAGCCTAGAGTAGGCTAACCTACTCTAGCCTAGAGTAGGCTAGCCTAGAGTAGGCTAGCCTACTCTAGCCTAACCTAACCTAATATTGCCTACCCTAGCCTACTCTAACCTATCTTTGCATAACCTAGCTTGCTCTAGTCTAACTTAACCTACTCTAGTCTAGCTTACTCTAGCCTACTCTAGCCTAGTGTAATATGGCATAGCCCAACCCAACCCAACCTATCCCAACCCAACCTACCCTACCTAACCTAGCTTACTCTAGCATAGCCTACTCTCGCCTAGCCTAACATAGCCTAGCCTAAACTAACCTAGCTTATACTAGCCTACTGTAGTCTACCCTACTTTAGGCTACCCTAGCATATCCTATCCTAGCCTAAGCTAGTCTACTTAAACCTAGCCTAATCTAATGGAGGTTAGGCTTGCCTATCGTACTCTACTCTAGCCTAGCCTACTCTAACCTAGCCAAACATAGCCTTACCTGCTCTATTCTATCTTAGCTTAGCCTAATCTAACCTACTTTAGCCTAGTGTAATCTAGCATAACCTAGCCTAGCCTAACCCAGTTTAACCTACTCTATCCTAACCTAACATAGTTTCCTCTAGCATAGCCTAACCTAGCCTACTCTACTCTAGTCTAGCTCAGCCTACTTTAGCGTACTTTAGCCTAATGTAATATGGAATCCCAACACACCCTAGCCCAAGCCAACCTACCCTATCCTAACCTAACTTACTCTAGCATAGCCTACTCTCGCCTAGCGTACCATATCCTTGCCCAACCTAGCCTACCCTAGCCCACCCTAGCCTAGCCTAACCTAGCTTATACTAGCCTACTCTAGTCTACTCTACTTTAGGAAACCCTAACCCAGTCTACTTAGGCCTAGCCTAATCTAGTGGAGGCTAGCCTTGCCTATTCGACCCTACTCCAACCTAGCCTACTCTAGTTTAGCTTAGAATAGCCTACTTTAGCCTAGTGTAATTTGGCATAACCTAGCCTAGCTTAACCTAGTCTAACCCAAACTACCCTACTCTTTCTTAACCTAGCATAGCTTACTCTAGCACAACCTACTCTCGTATAGCCTACCATAACCTAGCCTACTCTAGCCTTACCCACTCTACCCAAGCCTAGCCTATACTAGCCTACTCTAGTCTACCCTACTTTAGCCTAGCCTAGCCTAATCCAATGGAGGCTTGCCTTGACTATCCTACCCTACTCTAGCCTAGCCTACTCTAATCGAGCCTGCTCTAGTCTAGCTTAACTTAGCCTAGCCTAGCCTACTTTAGCCTAGCCTAGCCTACTTTAGCCTAGTGTGATATGGCATAGCATAACCTAACCTAACCTAGTCTAACCCAACCTACCCTACTCTTTCTTAACCTAGCATATCTAACTCTAGGAAATCCTACTCTCACCTAACCTACCCTAGCTTACCTTAGCTTAGCCTACTCTAATCAAACCTAACCTACCATACTCTACCCTACTTTAGCCTAGCCTAGCCTAACCTAACCTAACCTAGTCCACTTAAGCCTAATCTAGCCTAACCTACTTTAGTCTAGCCTACTCTATGCTACCCTAACCTATCCTACCCTAGCTTAGCTAATTCTAGCCTAGCCTAGCATAGCCTAGCCTCGCCTAGCCTAACCTAGCCTAGTTTAGCATGGCCTCACCTAGCCTAACCTAGCCTAGTTTAGCATGGCCTCACCTAGCCTAGCTACCTAGCATAACCTAGCATAGCATGACCAAGCCAAGCCTACTCTAGAATATCCTAGCTTATCCTACTCTATCATAGCCTACCCTAGCATATTGTAGCCTAGTCTAGCCTAGCCTAACTACTATAGCCTAACATACTCTAGCCTAGCCTAGCCTAGTCTAGCCTAGCCTAGCATACTCTAGCCTAACCTACACTAGCTTAGCCTAGCCTAACCTAGCCTAACTTACTCTACCCTAGTCTATTCTTGCCTAACCTACTCTAGGTCAGCCTAGCCTACTCTAACCTAACCTAGCCTACCCTACTTTAATCTAGCCTACTTTAGCTTACCCTAAGATAACCTACAGTACCCTACCTTAGCCTAACCTACTCTAGTCTAGTCTACTATAGCCTAACCTACTCTTGCTTAGCTTAGCCTACTAGCCTACTCAGAGCCTAGCCTACTCTAGCCTAACGTACTCTACCCTAACCTACACTAGCTTAGCCTAGCCTAGCCTAGCCTAGCCTAGCCTAAGTTACTCTAGCTGAGTCTATTCTTCCCTACCCTACTCTAGTCTAACCTACTATAGCCTAACCTGCTCTGGCGTAGCTAAGCCTGGCCTACTAGCCTACTGTAGCCTAGCCTAATCTAGCCTAGCCTAACATACTCTGGCCTAACCTACACTAGCTTAGCCTATCCTAACCTAGCCTAACCTAACTTACTCTACCCTAGCCTACTCTAGCCTAGTTTATTCTTGCCTATCCTACTCTAGGTTAGTGTAGCCTACTGTAGCCTACCCTATTATAGTCTAGCCAACTTTAGCTTTTACTCTAGGCTAGCCTAGCCTACTCTAGCCTAGTCTATTTTTCCCTACCCTACTCAAGCCTAGCCTAGCCTAACCTAGCCTTCTCTAATCTAGCCTACTACAACGTAGCCTACTCTTGCCTAGCCTAACCAATCCTATTAGCCTACTCTAGCCTAACATACTCTAACCTAACCTACACTAGCTTAGCCTAGCCTAACTTTCTCTACCCTAACCTACTCTATCGTAGTCTATTCTTGCATATCCTACTCTAGGTTAGCCTAGCCTACTCTATCCTAGCCTAGCCTAGCCTACTCTAGTCTAGCCTAGCCTAGTCTAGCTTACCCTAGGCTAGCCTACTTTAGCCTAACCTACTCTTTCCTAGCCTATTCTAACCTACTTTTGCCAAGCCTAACCTACTAGACTACTCAAGCCTAAACTAGCCTATCCGACTTTAGCCTAATTTAGCTTAACCTACCCTATTGTACTCCAGCCTAGCCTAGCCTACTCTACCCAACCCAACCCAACCTAGCCTAGACTAGCCTAGCCTACTCTACTCTACTCTACTCTACCCTACCCTACTCTAACCTAGCTTGCTCTACCCTACTCTAACTTAGCCTAGCCTACTCTACCCTACTCTAGCATAAGTCTACTTTAGCCTAGTCTAGCCTAGCCTAGCCCACTTTATCCTAGCTTAGCCTAGCCAACCCTAGCCTAGCCGACTCTAGCCTACCTTATCCTACCCTAGCTTAGCTGACTCTAGCCTACCCTAGCCTAGCCTATCATACTCTAGCCTAACCTACACCAGCTTAGCCTAGCCTAGCCTAGCCTAGCCTACCCTACTCTAGTCAGCCTACTTTGGCTTATCCTAGGTTAGTCTACCGTAGCCTAACCTACTATAGCCTAACTTACTCTACCCTAGTCTACTCTAGGTTGGCCTAGCCTAGCCTAGCCTAACCTACCCTACCCTACTCTAGTCAGCATACTTTGGCTTACCCTAGGCTAGCCTACCATAGCCTAACCTACTATAGCCTAACCCACTCTTGCTTAGCCTAGCCTAGCATACTCTAGCCTAGCGTACTCTAGCCTAACCTATACTAGCTTAGCCTCACCTAGCTTAGCCCTAGTCTACTCTAGCTTGGTCTATTCTTGCCTAGCCTAGACTACTCTACCCTACCCTAGCCTACTCTACCCTACCCTAGCCTACTATATCCTAATATAGCTAGCCTACTCTACCCTACCCTAACCTACTCTAGCCTAGCCTAGCCTAGCCTACTCTACCCTACCCTACCCTACTTTAGCCTAGCCTAGCCTAGCCTACTCTAGCCTACTCGATCCTAATCTAGCATAACTTACTCTAGCCCAGCCTAACCTAGTCTCACCCAACCTACCCTACTCTCTCCTAACCTAGCATAAATTACTTTAGCATAGCCTACTCTCGCCTAACTTAACCTAGCCTATCCTACTCTATCCCAGCCTAGTCTACTCTAGTCTACCCTAATTTAGCTTAGCCTAGCCTACTCTAGTCTACCCTAACCTAGACTACCTTAGTAGACTCTAGCCTACCCTAGCCTAGCCGACTCTAGCCTACCCTATCCTACCCTATTTTAGCCAACTTGAGCCTACCCTAGCCTACCCTAGCTCCACCTTAGCCTAGCCTATACTAGCCTAGTTTAGCCTGACCTCACCTAGCCTAGACTAACCTAACATACTCTAGCCTAACCTACACTTAGCCTAGCCTAGCCTAGCCTAGCCTAACTTACCCTACTCTAGCCTAGTATACTCTTACCTAACCTACTCTAGCCAACCCTAGCCTACCCTACTCTACTCTAGCCTACTTTAGCTTACCCTAGGCTAGCCTACCGTAGCCTAATCTATTATAGCTTAACCTACTCCCTAATCTACTATAGCTTAACCTAGACTTGCCTAGCCTAGTTTAACCCACTCTAGCCTACTCTACCCTAGCCTTACCTACTCTAGCCGACCCTAGCCTACCCTACTCTAGTCTAGCCTAATTTAGCTTATCCTAGGCTAGCCTACCGTAGCCTAACCTACTATAGCTTAACCTACTCTTGCCTAGCCTAGTTTAACCCACTCTAGCCTACTCTAGCCTAGCCTACTCTAACCTAACCTACACTAGCTTAGCCTAACCTCGCCTAACTTACTCTACCCTAGCGTACTCTAGTCTAGTCTATTCTTGCCTAGCCTACTCTAAGTCATACCCTACCTTACCCTACTCTAGTCTAGCCTACTTTAGCTTACCTTAGGCTAGCCTACCTTACCCTAACCTAGTCTAGTCTAGCCTACTATAGCCTAACCTACTCTTTCCTAGCCTAGTCTAACCTACTTTAGCCTAGCCTAGCCTACTAGCCTACTCTAGCCCAACCTAGCCTAGCCTACTCTAGCCTAGCCTACACCACCCTACTCTAGCCAAGCCTAGCCTACTCTACCCTATTCTAGCCTAGCCTACTCTACCCTACTCTAGCCTAGCCTAGCTTATCCCACTCTAGCCTAGCCTAGCCTAGCTTACTCTAGTCTAGCCTACTTTAGCTTACCTTAGACTAGCTACTCTACCCTAGTCTACTCTAGCCTAGTCTATTCTTGCCTACCCTACTCTAGGTTAGCATAGCCTAGCCCAGTCCACTCTAGCCTAGCCTACCCACCCTAGCCTAGCACACTATAGTCTAACCTACCCTACCCTACCCTACCCTACCCTACTCTAGTCTAGTTTACTTTTGCTTACCCTATGCTAGCTACTCTACTCTAGTGTACTCTAGCATAGAATATTCTTGCCTAGCCTACTCCAGTCTACCCTAGCCTACCCAAGCCTACCCTACTCTAGTCTAGCCTACTTTAGCTTACCCTACTATGATTAACAATGTTTTAGAATTAACATTTTTTCCACATTATTAAATTATAGTATTATGAAAAATAAAATTATAAATTATTAAAATTAATGAAAATTTTAAATAAAATTAATAAAATTTATTGTATTATATTGATTTTAATATTAAATAATTAATTGATATGTGTTATTACATATTGATGCTATTACATAAATATCATGTTATCCTTTTTTTTCCTTTATAAGAGATTTGAATCTTAAGTCTCACTTTTTTCATAATACTTTATAACATGACAATCATCCAAACCCAAAAAAGAAAAATATAAATTATAAAATATAAATAAATGTAGGTTATAAATGTTATATAATTTAGTTGAATAAAAGTGGTTTTGTCATTTGTGTGTATGTGGGGAAGTTGTTTAAAAAATTGAAAAAATGTAAACTAATTTATGTGAATAAGAGTGGCTTTGTTATTTGTGTGTATGTGGGGAAGATGTTTAAAACATTGAAAAAATGTTAAATGATTTAAGTGAATAAAACTGTTTTTCCATTTGTGTGTATGTTGGGAAGATGTTTAAAGCATGCTTATAAATTATTATGATAATAAAATGACATATTTGTGTTTGTGCATATTGGAGTTACTATAAACTAAAGATCATGAAAACCATGAGGACAAGGAACACAACTCAAAGGAGGGTTCCATTCAACCTTCCTAAGAGCCTTTTGGAGGGGTTGAACTCCCCTCCAACCAAAAAAAAAGCCTACTCTTTTTATTAATGGTAGTTTGTGTTCATGTACATTCTTTGATGAAGACATCTAAAGAAAAAAATATTTTTCCCTAATTAAATCACTACAATAGACAAAAATAGATAAGGTCTTCCATCCACTCGCAATTTTGTTATTGATCAATTTTCTGCAACATACAACATTGAAATGATATTGTTAGTATACAAACCCTTCCTAACAACTTGTAACATAATTAAATGCACAATTCATTAAAAAAAATGCATTATCTCTCTCTCTCTCTCTATATATATATATAATCATAAACTCATAACGCATGAGAAATGATGAAAAAAAACATGAATATAATATTATTATGTAAAGTGATTCAAATATAATATAATTTATAAATTTAATATAATAACAATTACATATGGAAAATAAATAAGAAAAATACATTTGGTAACTTACTTTTAACTTGAATACATCAATAACATGTTTTTATTAATCGAAGTTCATCGTGTATATATAATTTTAATACTCAACAATTAAATGTTATATATTTTTTAAATTAAAATATAAAATAAAATAATGAATAACGAAATATAATAAAATATATGATGACAAAATACATGTTTATTTTCGAAATTCTAAATGGACAATACAG
Source organism: Pinus taeda (assembly GCA_000404065.3). Lineage (NCBI taxonomy): Eukaryota > Viridiplantae > Streptophyta > Pinopsida > Pinales > Pinaceae > Pinus > Pinus taeda. The sequence continues at coordinate 5,162 of APFE030421848.1, read as the reverse complement.
ATTCTTGGTAAATATTTTTCTCTTAGTGAAAATAAATGCTACATTGAAAACTTTGATTAAAAAAAAAATAAACAGGTTGTGATATAATTGATAAAACTACTTAATCATTAATAACAAAGAGGAAGAAATAATCTTTGCCACCTAACTGGTTAAAACCAAAATCAATGTCAAGTAGTATGACTGTTTTATCTTCTCATCATCATCACAATCCTATTTCCCACTCTTGCATATGATCTATCATAATTTCATTCTCCCCTGTATTTTTCCTAATAAAGAAAGACTTCTACATATTTTTCCCAGATTTGATTTGATTTTTGTGTTGGGAATAACTTGAAATAAAAAAAGCCTTTAACTAATATTAAAAAAAAAATAGTTAAAAAAAATAAAATAAAGTTGTAAGAATTTCTGGGTTCTTCTCTATTGGAATCTGGAGCTTCCCCGGGCAAAAATCGTTACAAAGTAAAAACAATAAAAACAATAAACTCCGGCTCCAACCTAGAAACATAGCAATGTAGAGACAACACAAGATATGTGTAAAGCAGAAAGGCTAAGGAAACAACAAGATTCCGCGAATGTACTATTGGCTTCTGACCTACGCATTGGGTTCATGTTAAACCAAAAAGAGACAGAAGGAATAAGGGCGGCATGAGTTTGAGTTCGAGTTGGCCTTTGAACAGATTTAAACAAAATATTTGATGAATTTATTCAAGAATAGATTCAACTAAGCAATGCTTGCTTGGGTTTGAGGTGAAAAAAAGAAAGGATTAAAGTAACAATGAACAGGTAATAATTATAAACACAATTATATATAGCACTCTCAAAGAGGCCTGAAAGTGTAAGGATATATTGAAGCCGATTTTGGTTTAAGTGGAAAGACAGATACATATGAAGTACATTTGGTTCCTACCCATGAAAAGGTATCTGGTACTTGTGGTCCCGGGCCAACAACCAGGTTCGAAATCGTACGTACGCTCTATTTAGAATATGCTCACTGAAAACCCTACCGAACGATATTACTGCAACGAAACGATATATTGCAACAGGCACACCCTTTGACCGTAAATAACAATAATAAAACCGATTGTGGAGAAAAGGAAGGCCATCAAAATTAATTTCACCCTGTGCTTTCTTAACCAATCAAAACATCCATTGAATTGTTGCGTTAAACAGAAAGCTGCGTCTAAAATAGAATGGGATCTTCCTGCGGGCATCTCTACGTTCTTCCGAGCTGTCGCTTTCGAATTGCACAATCAACCGAAACCGAAAGGGGCGAGTCTTAACGATCCGACAAAAAAATACAACTCGCTCCTATTCACGAACATACATTATCGAAAAATAACCCGATAATCTAATTAACCCCACTAACGCACACATATATAATGCTCAAATTCATTCATAAAACTATTAAAGCCAATCAATAAATTCATTTATAAAACTATGCACCCAAACAAAGCCCTGGGTGTTGTGAGAATATTCATTAAACGATCCCACGCAATTAAAGTCCAAGGTAGAATGTTAGAATACTAATGATAGAATACTGCCGGAGCAATTACTAACGCATAGCATAAGAAGCATCAGGATCGCCCACCATTCGGGTCATCGAACAAAGGAAAGGAATACCTATATGTCTGTAAGGGTATAGATAGGCCAGATTTTTGTTTGTTTAAACCTCAGAAAACAAAGGAAATGAATACCTATCTGTAAGGTAAGGGTATAGATAGGCTAGATTTCTTTTCTTTTGTTTAAATAGGCCGCGCCATTTCGCCTAACAATATGATTACGAGAATAGCAAGGAAAATAAATAGGCCGCGCCACTTCGTCTTTCTAAAATAAACAACTAAACATCTACAGAACAGGGCAATCAACAAAAGAATACTAACCTTGCTTCTTAGGCATCTTTCTTTTGCGGCGGTTGAAACTCTAGAAACTCCTCATTCTCAGCTCGAAAAGCGGAGCAAGCACTGGAATAGATGCTCTAGCTTCTGTATATAACCTTTACATCACAGCACAAAAACTCCTCATTATAACCTTTTCATTAGCCGATGCTCTGGAGGCAGAAAGAATTAAACAAACAAAGCACCATCAGCCGAGAAAAATGAAGAAATAAATTATTTAATAGTCACAATTGCTGTTAATTGAAAGTAACCAAATCTGAAAAACGCACAAGGATGCAGTGGGAAGGTGTTACTATATACGTTGTAGAATATTTTTCCACTATTTACACTTGAGTTCTGCAACTTTTACATAATCGAAGAAAAGCTTCAAACAGAAATTAAATAAACAAAAATACACATTAGCACAGAAAGTCTACAAACAATTAAGGTTATTAAAGAAGAAATGAGAGAATTCGATACGTCAACTGTGGTTGATTTTAAGAATCAAATCAAATTAAAAAAACAAACCCAGATCTCCCTCACCTCATCCATCCAACCAGAACCAGAAGAGGAATGGAGATTGTCTTAGCTGGTTTGGTACAGTAATTGAACGGCGAGAAATACTTATGCCTCGGAATCTTTCGCTCTCTAAGAAATTTTTCCTCTCTGTTCTACACTCTCTCTTACAGGCATTGATTTCACAAACACACCATGCATAACCACAAAAATAGCAATAACATACAGCACAAAGAAACAGGCATAGCGCCACACAAAAAAGAAGAAGAGAACAAAGTTCAAACACGCGGACAAAAAAATGGGAGCGCTCCACACATTCAATCATAACACGCCAAACCACCAACCCCTGAGAGAAGATCATAGACAGACGAAATATACATTAATGAAATTGTGGATGAGTTCTATATATAGTGAATCATGCCATCTTTTTAGGCTTTTCTTAACGGTTAGCTTTTCTGAAATTTTATTTTGAAAGTCAAATTTTCAAGAAATTATGGGTATTGGTTCAATTCAAAATTTAAAAATGGTTAAAAGATCTCGCGTCCGCGGTTAATTGGAAACAACTGCTAGAGCATCACAGCACAGTGTCTGAGACAGAAAGAAAGACCTAACAGAGTCCAGTCCATGGTTAACCTGTTCAATCATTCAACAACAGAAAAACAAAATTCGTCAGGTTATTCAAAATTCCCTGTGAAATGAATTAAAGGAACAAACCGATTAAACCAAGGGAACAGAAAATTACCCCAATCGCCTGCGGCCTTTCCTTCCCTCTGGTTTTCGGACTGTGTAAAAATTCCTCCTCCTGAGCACAACCTCGTCTCCATTGCCAATTACTATCACTCTTCATTCATCAACTGCCAGTCGCTACTATATAATCACTCAAGCATTCCTGAAAAGGCAGCCAGGATTTCGTTTTAAGCTTCTTCTTTTTTTCTTTTTACCTTTGTGTTCAAGTTGTTAAACCAATCTTTTAATAACCATTGCTTAAACCAATCTTTTAAACTGAGCTGAGTTGTCATGGGCTTTTCTACTTTTAAATAATATTTTTGAAAACCGGGCTTTCATGTGTTTAAAATCTATTTCTTTTATTGCTTTTAAATGAAGAACATTCGTTCGACTTTTCCGATGTGGCCCAGAACGTGAGCCAGCATAAAAAAAATAAATAATACCAATAAAAAAATTATTTAGAAAATTTGATGGATCGATAACTCAGCTAAAGGAATCAATAGAAGTCCACTTAAAGAAACCCGGTTAAAATAAAATACATTCATTCAATTAAAAGAAAATACTTATTACCGGGTTTGTTTGACTTCAATTTCACTCCGTTAAAAGAAAACACTGATTATATTTCACTCCGTTAAAAGAAAATACTGATTATAGGGCTGCTTTGATACCCTATTTTTACTGTGGTTTGACTAAGAAGAAGTTAACGTAAAAAAATCTAAATGAAAATATTGGAGTTTTCTATGACAGCAAAGTTCAGGGGAAATGTACCTGTGATTGTAATTGAATCCCATACTCAGGGATCAAGAAGGACACTCAAATTCTTTTAGTGTTTTGACGAGTAAACAATTAACTCTAAAATAAAATTAACATCTATAAAAAAAAATTATTTGTGTGGTTATCTTGAAAAATATTTACATTAAACTTATTTTTTTATATTATATTTATAAAATAAAATTAACATTTATAAAAATTTATATATATGGTTAATCTTAAAAAACATTCCCAATATAACTTATTTTTTTATATTATATAAACATAGTAACTTTATATTATATAAGTTTATTCAAACATTTTCGGTTGTCACTTTATATTATATAGGTTCATTCAAACATTTTGGGTTGTTGTTTATATTATTTATTATTATTAATATAAAATATAGTATAGAATTTAATAAATTATTAATTTTTAAATTTTAAAATGAATTAATAATTTAAAATTAAAATTAAATAATAAATAATAAATATTTAAACAAATTAATAAATATTAATGTCAATTAAAATAAGAAATTCTATTGACAATTGATGAAATTATATGAACTAATTTTTAATAACTCAAGGAGTTAGTGAGTTAGGAAATTATGATTTGAACTTGAAAGAGATTAAGTGAGTTAAGAAATTAATGATTTGGAACCTTGAATTTTCATTTAGAATATATATCAATTTTATGATTTTGTATATAGATTTGAATTTAATTAATAAAATTAAAGTATCATTTGCAAATCAATGTTTCTCTATATCTTTATTAAAGCATAGCACTAATTGCTGCAGAATCAAATAAGGTCGATTTGCAAGGTCATCCTTGATTACAAGAAAGGCGGCCTGTGGTGGGTTCGATTTGCGGTAACATTACAATGATTATTGTTTTCTATTTCTATTCGAGCTTTTTTGCTTTTCAATTTATTTTTTTTTATTCATGTCTTTTCCGTTTTTAAGATCATTTTAATACTTTCTCTTTTGTGATTATTTATCACCATGATTTATCGTAAATTTGCCCAGTCTTTTCAAATTTAGACCAAGTTTCATATGATTTCCATAGAGATTCATTTGACATTATGAATCTATAATTAAAATGTTAAAGTGAAATTATAACTCATTACTTTTTTTTTCCGACTCAAGGATAGTTTTAATATTAAAATGTTGAAGTGAAATTGTAACTTAAATATATTAGATTTTTTGGTTATAAATTTGAGAGGACAAAAAACAAGCTCCCAAATATGCTTGCATTTAATTTTCACATTTATCAATGTTTTTATGCTATTTTAGGATT